>VSMD01100813.1:0-160499 GCA_008750895.1 Mirza zaza | reverse complement strand
CACCTGAGACTCAGGGGACCTAGTACCTACTTCACCTCTCGAAGGATCTCAACAGCTGAGAGTTTCTCAATGTGTGTGCTGCCTTCAAAAATGTAAGTAGTTTGATCAAAGGAACAGAGAAAGGAATTTGGGTGGCTCGTTAAGAAAAACAGGAGTGGGAAGTTCTACTACTGGAGTAGTTTTAAAGCATGGCCGCAAATGTGAAGCAACCATTTTCCAGATGTCTTTTAAGAAAACACAAAAAGGATTTACTTCTGGCTGCAAGACCATTCTCTGACAGCATCTTCCTGCACCTCCATATGTTACCGTTAGCTTGTGGGCCAACAAACCCACAACAGTCTGGGGCTTTGTAATTGCCCATGGTTTCCGTTGCAGGAGAATTTTTGTCTTTGGCTTCCTATTGGTTTCAGTACATCCTTCCTTAAATGACACAGTGACAATCCCAAAGACCTGAATCAAACCTAGGAAGCTCTTTTTATCAGAGATACAGTAATGCAGCGATGTTGTTCATATGATAATCCAAACGGAAATAAATTTTGAATATTTCAGAGTACTATGTTTTCAAACCCTGGCTTTGATATGCAGTAAGATTTTCCCTACCTAAAACCATTAAGACAATAGTTATTCTTTTTAAGTTTCAATTAGATTTTTTTTTAAGCAGCTGTAGCCCTTAAGCAGAATTTCCCCTTCCTAATTTAAAGATTTTAGATGAGGCTCTTTGTAAATCCTTTAAAATATAAGCCTGCCTCTTCAAACAGAGGTTTCAAAGGACATAAGACCTTGACATGTTGACTAATGTCACTGTGGATATTGCTTACCGCATGAGATGCCCACAGGGCTAATTCTACTCTCTAAAGTTTCTTGGGCATGTGTCAACTAATATCAAAAAGCTCTGGATTTTTTATTCCTATTCATACTTTTTTATACCTTTCCTCTTCCCTTGGTGTGCTGTGTGCATAAAGGTGCCACTTCTATTCTCTCTCCGTCATGTGATCTGTGCTGCACTGTTTGGTTAACAAGCTCACTCGAGTTCTACTGGATATAGAATAAAGAAATCAGTCGTTTTCCCTGTAGGTGCAATGCACTGAGAGACCAGTTTGAATTCAGCCTCTTGCTCTCGTTCGCACTGGGAGCCAGTAGGCTCCTTACCATGTGAACACCTCAGTTATCTGATGGGTAAAAAGGGCTGGATACTAGCACCTGCCTCAACAGGGCTAGTGCAACCATGCATGAGATTTTTACTGTAAATTCCAAACCCAGTGCTTGACTCGTGAGGTATCTTCAATTCATGCTAGCAGTTCCTAGCTTTATTAACCATAAATAGCTGACTGAGCTACCAAGGAGCTTGGCCACTTTCAGTGCTGATCTTACTATTCTTTAATTCAATTAAAAAATATATTTTACTTTTAGTTCCAAATAACTCCCAGACACATGCTACACACTGAGTGAAGGATGGCAGCATCAGTGTTTGTACTGAAGTAGTCTGCATTTTGTAGACTGGCCGTTATCTGTCCTGCTCCGAGATGCCCCTTTTGACGGTCAGTCTTAATTTTTGCCTTTATATTGCAAAGTGGTGATTATGTGGCATCTTTATGAATCCATGACAAGATACAATGCTTATTCTGGGAAGGGGTAATTAATTGCTCTAATGTTCATTTAGAGCTGGTTCTTGGAGCATCAGTAGTCATGATAATAAATACAGCGGCACTATCTGTGGTGATATAAACATAACGGCACCTTAACAATATAAGACAGAGATCCCATCTTCACAACTCATGGGCCAGTCCAAGCCTGTTAGGTGTGTTTGCTTGCCTCGAAACATGTTGTACAAAATTAAGAAATCTGGCCATATTTGAATATTGGAAATTTTGCAAGAAACCTCCATTCACAGCATCCCTTGAACATTGCGTAAGATTTATCTGCATGGGGCCTACAGTTGACTGGGGTGGGCTGTGGCTACTCCCTGCAGACATAGCACCTGCTATGCCATTAGCCACACTCCCTGCCACTCCTTCTCACGTCCCCAACCCGCAGGCTGAATGTCTGTTGCCGGCTACTTTCTCACACATTCTTACCTCTTATAGATGTTCAACCTTAAGATTTCCATTGCATTCCGCCACCCCGCAAAGCTTCTGTGTGTATGCTTTTTTTCATTTTCTCATGTGGTTGCTTTGAGCTTTATGCAGTAAGCATTCAACATCAGATATGCAAAATTTTGTATATTCACTGAGCACTTAGAACACTTATTTCTCTTCATGTTCTCATCAACCTACCAAGTATTGGTTTAATTATCCATGTAGAAACTGTATATGATAATGATTCCAATCTTCTTAGAAGCTTATGTCTGTGAACCACTTTATTTTATACATAGACATTCAGTCATTCACTCAACAAACATTCATTTAGCACCTGCTATATAATCCAGGAACTTTTCTAGGTGCTGATAATGGCAGTAAAATTATAAACCACAGTGGGCATCATCCCTCTCCTTCCAACATGTAAATGAATAAAGAAGTGAATGCAGAGTATTTGAGATCGTGATTCACCCTGTGGAAGAAAATGATGCAGAATAAAGTAGAATAACAGGGACAAGCCTGCACAGTTGTTATTTTAGGTGCAGCAGTCATTGAGGCCATGCTGAGACCTGAAGGGAGGGAGGGAAGGGTTTTCTACGAGGCTGGAACAGCATGTGGAATGACCTTGAAGTCATGGAGTCTTTGATATGTTTAAGAAATATCGAGGAGGCCAGTTTGGGTGGAGTGGATAGAGTGAAGGAAAAGTCAGAAAACGAGAGGTTCTGATGTCACACTACACAAGGCTTGGCGTCCCTGGCAAGGGCTGTAGCTTTTCAGTGATGGAGATGAGAAGCCGTAATAGAATTCTGAGCTGAAAAACACAAGTTCTGACTTACATTTTTATCAGATCACTCTGAGCTCTGTTTGTAAAGTGAGCTATAGGGAGGCGTGCGCACATTTAGGGAGATCGCTTAAGTGGCCTTTGCAATAATGCATGTAGGAGAGGATGCTGGCTTCTTATAAGAGAGCTGAAGAGCAACACGTGGCCAGATCGTAGGGATACTTTAAAGGAAGATCCATCAGACAGATGATTCGTGGGTTGTAGGATGAAGAAGAGACAACTCGTGGCTAAGCCCAGTTCCTTGGGCCACAGTGACTGCAGGGATGGAGTTGCTGCTTGCTGAGGACAGGGAGTCCATGAGAGGAGCAGTTTGGGGTGAGGGAACCAGGAGATTGGTTTGGTTCCAGTTAAGAATGGACTAACAAAAGATGTCTCAGAGACACCTGGGTACGGGAGTGTGGACATGACGAGAAAGGCCTACGCTGGAGATTCACAGACAGGACACTGCACCACGAAGCTGATATTTACAGGTCTGAGGCTGAATCAGATTCCCAAGACAATGAATATACATAGAGAAAAGAAAAAATGCAGTCGAAGGAAAAGAAGGGGGAAGAGGAGAAGGAGAAGAGAAGAAGACAAGAAAGAGGAAGGAGAAGAAGCAAAAGAGGGAGAAACAGACAGACACTGGGGTTAAAATGGTATCAACCCCAAACACAAATTTTAATGACCTGCCATATGACAAGTTCATTGCTTTTTCTCTTACATTGCACCCCATCCATGGGCTGCTGTAACTCCTCTTCTATTCCAAGTCTTTATTCCAGACTCCAAGCCAAGGATGCTGTGTTTACCGAAAGTGGAAATGTGCACCGGTTCTTTCAGCTTCCGCTGAGATGGGCGCTGTCACACTTACTGCATGTTATTGTCCAGAGCAGTTCCCCCTCCTCTGGAGAGAGGCTACAAGGGACACGACAATGGGTGGAGATCGAGGGGGTGTCGACAGCAGTCCAGGAAAAAAGGATTGGCTGTGCTAAGTGCTGCTGATGTGTCCAATAGCACGAGGATGAATAACCAGCCACCTGGCGTGTCAGTCGAAGGTCGCAGTGACCTGGCTTGAGCTATTTCAATGGAGCTTGATATCAAGGGGGCTGGAGAAGGAAGAAAACCGAAGCTAAATGCAATCCTTTCAAGCAATCATGCTGTACGTGGGAGCAGGGAGGTGGAGCAATCCATAGCTTTCAGGAAAGCAGGTTGGAGGGGACATTTTTAAAGATGCGTACGTGACGGCAGGTATGTGTACAATGGCAAGGATCAAGCAGAGGGTGGAAATGCAGGTGCAGGAAGAGCGGGACCATGGCAAGATGTGGATGTTGGTGGGCTCCATGGGGCAGGAAGCGATGCTCTGTAGAGCGGGGAGACTGGAGAGAAGTAGGGCCACTCCATCTGTGCCCAGGAACGGAGGGAGGACGGGAAGTCTTGCTGGAGATGCTGGAGGTTTGGCGAGTCAGGGTTGGGGAGATGTTGTTCTGACAGCTGGTGCTTTCTCAGGTGACCAGGTGAGCCTGAGGTTGAAGAAGAGAGGGGAGAAGGTGGAATCATCGCCCAGAGGATGGGTTGAGAGTGTGGGATGTGAGAGGAGACACAGCACTGAACCTGGTCTGTGTGGTTGGAGGTTTTCCTCCAGGCACGTCCTCCTGCTCAGGTGCAGAAAGGGCAGGAGCTGGGTTTACCTGGCTGCAGGTGATGCCGCCTGCGCACGGGAGGGTTGAGAGCCAGGAATTGGGGAATACAAGGCATTGGCGAGAAAGGTGGATCACGGACTTTAGCAGAGAGGTGGACAAACAGCAGGACGGAGGCAGTCACAGGAGGGGGAAAGGTAGGATTCAACGACATGGAATGAAGGTGAACTCCTTATCATGAATGCCTAATCCCATCAAACTGCTGTACTAGTGCAACTGTGCACACACAAGCGTTTGCTTTTTCTCACATGGAAAAACAAACCCCCCCAAAATGAAACCAAAATGGCATCTACTACCTGGAAGTCCATGAGAGCACACTCAATAGTAAAACACACACATGAAAGAGAAAAATGAAATCTGTTAATCACAAAACTCATATCTCCCAAAACTGGAAAACTTCTTGGGCTGTGGGAAGGTTCAGAGCCCACTTTTTCATTGTAAGGAGAGGGGTGAGTTCACTTCCTGCTTTTTTCACAGTTTTCATTAACTTCTTTATTGCATTTGGGAAAGTAGCCCTAACTGAGGGGGAGTGTTTTCTCTTTCACCTCTTAATCCTCGAGCAAAGAAAGAAATGGTGCACGAGAGAACAGTGGGACCCTCTGTGTCCTAAGACTTTTCAGGAAGCCAGTTGCACGTGCTAAACAGGTGGTATATCTTGAGAGTCGCAGAGTCAGGTGCACACCTGCAAAGGAAGGTTCTGCGTGTCGTAGGGACATGGTGAGGAAGGACACGTCCAGAGCGCCTGCCTTGGTCTCTTCACCGCCCCACTTCTAAAAACATTTCTCTCACTACAGGAAGCATCCATCTGTGTGTTTTGGCTTCTGCATGTTCCTATTCCTAGAATGCTCCTTCCAAGTTTCTGCTTTTCCAAGAGCTGCTATTTCTGAATCTTTTGCAGTTGCTTCTACAAGAATCAGTCATCGCTTCCGTGGGTCTGCCAGGCCAACTTCTGCTCCCCATCCATGCATCTGTGGAATGCTGGGTCTTACGCTGATGTCCCTTCTTCTTCAAGGAGATGCAAAGCCCCTGAGAATAGGGGTGCATTTTTTGCCCAGCAAGTACCTACAATAACACAGGAGTCCTGCAAACTCTGTTAGCGAAATGTGTACACTGAATATATATTTGCTTTCCTGCTTTTGCTAAAAACGATGCATGTCGTACCCTGTATTTCCAAGACAAGCCCAGCTTTGTTCTTATATACATGCTGCTGTGGTTCTGTAAAATTCGTGTTTCGTTCCAAGCCCCTAAAAAATCAGTATCCTACATCATCACTGCCATTCATTCTGCATTTTTATGAATGATTACTGGACCGCTTAAAACAGTGTTTCCTCCAACATTCATCCATCCTCCTGGAACTGCATGATGCTGAATTATTAAAGGTTCTTTTGGCCATTTGCTCAAAAATGGAGCACCCTTCTTTCAACACACGGGCGTTTTGCCTAAATTATTATTTTTTTTCTTCCTGGAAACCATGTAGAGATGAAGACCTACTTTAGAAAAATTTTTTTTTTCCAATAGGTTATATAGACTGCAACAGTTGGAGTCATGGCGACTGCTGTTTATGTCTGCCAGGGATAGTTTTTAGGGCTTTAATGAAAGGCAGTACCTGCTGTGTAGCAGTTTATCGGTGGGGTTCGGATGGTTTGTGGGATGCTGTTGCCGCTTTGTGAGAAGGCAAACGTGTGGATGGCTGGCAAGATTGTCCGGGGAGCTTCCCCTAGGATGGGATAATTCACAAAGCAGACGTCTCCCCCCTCCGTCACCACCGATAACTGTGCCATGCTGCCTTCGTTTTAATGATTCTGTACATCAAGAAAAAAAGATCTCTCTGATTTGGTGTTTCATTTACCCAACTTTGATTACTAAAATAATAAAGGAGAAAAACAAATACTTTTAAGATAAAATTAAACTCTCACATTCCAAGCCATACAGCGTTGCAGGTGTGTGTGCGTGTGTGTGCGCGTGCGCACGCATTTCCCCCTTTATAGGAACAGCTGGGCTTTGCAGAGACTAGTTTTTGCTAGGAACTTTCCACTCAATTGGAGCTTTAAGTTACAGCATGGGTTGCCTATGCCAAGGAAAGTGGCAGGATGTGGCTTCAAAAGCAACTGCATCTTATAATGATCCAAATGGGAACCTTTCACAAGAAGTATGACTTTTGTCTTATATTATAAAAAAGAGCCCAGTGTTGGAATTGTCTCCATAAATGCCATGAGTAAAATAAATTCAACAAATAAAGTGATTGATACCCTACTAAGGCCATCCCTTTCTACGTGTTTTTTGCCAAAAGTTGTTTAAAGTCTCCAAAGATCCACATCAATGATTATGTGATGGATAGAAGAAGTCCAGGGAATACGAAAATGTAGAAAAACTTTTAGATTCATGAGTTTAACAGAAGTAAATCTAATTCCACAGAAATCTTACAATCACTCCAATATGGCTGGAAAAGTCCATCTCTAAGTCCGCCTGCTATTCGTGTCATAAATTTTTTTGAGAAAAAAAATCATTTTCAACCTGGATTAACACTTAATATCTAGTCAAATCCAGGATGTTGCAAAATGACACTGAAGATGCTGTAATTCTGGGTCATTTTTATGGTTTCAGGATTTCTGATATATTACAAAGTTGTAACTTCTTACTTATAGTTTCTTGTCTTTCTGCAACACACCAAGCAAGTCCAAACACTTGAACTACAGATTTCCTTTATAAACACCTTTGTTGGGGTTTTGCATGTTTAGATATTCCCTTTATTCTAAATTATCTGAGTTAAAATTTAAATATATAGATACATGAATTACTTTTCTGAGAAAATTCTCCAGAATAATTTTTAGAAACAAACGTTTTATTTTAGTTCTAGATTAACAGAAAAGTCGTGGAGATAGTATAGTGAGTTTCCATATACTCCACCCCCAAATTTCCCTACTATTAACATTTTACATGACTATTATATGTTTGGCACAATTAATGAACCAATATATGTACATTTCTGTTGACTAAAGGCCACCCATTCTTCCTATTTCCTTGGTTTTTACCTTTTGTTCTTCTTCTGTCCCAACCAAGATCCCATGTTACATTTATGGGTCATGTCTCCTTAGACTCACTTTGGCCATAAAAACTGCTTGTTGTTCCGTTGTCCTTCACGACCTTGACAACTTTGAGGAGTACTCATCAGGGAAATTTTGGAGAATGTCCCACAGTTTAGCTTTGCCTGATGTTTTCCTCAAGCTTATGCTGGGCTTTTGGGTGGTGAGGAGGAAGACCACAAAGGCGAAATACCATTGCCTTTATGTCCTATCAAGGATGAATACTATCCACCTGACATTGTTGTGGATATTGACCTCAGTCACGTGGGTCAGGTGGCATTTGTTTCTCCACTTCCCACTTACTTCCTCATGGTACACATGCTTTCCCTACCTTACTGTTTGGAAAGAAGTGACTACCTGCTGAAGCATTCTTAAGAAATGGGGAATTATGTTCCCCTTCCTTGAGCACAAACTATCTACATAAATATGAAATTATTACACATGAAAGGTTTGTCTATTCTCCCCCATATATTTATTTATTCACTCACTTACTTATATCCATATCGACTCATGGAGATTTATTTTATCCTTTGGGCTATAATCTAGTGTTATTTGTTTACAACGGGTTTTAGGAAGTAATCAGGGACTGATTATTTTTTTCATTTTTGAGCATTGAGCATACAGTTTTTTGGTTTTTTTCCTAGGAGATAAACCAACAAAACAAAACTACATTTTGCATTTTAGGACACAAGTATTTTCTCATTAAACTTGATTTGCAAGAAGCCATGTTATCAATGTATTCACTCATGGCTCTAGCTTGTTTCATTAAAATTGTTTTCCCACAAACCAAAGTATTGTTGTTACCCTGAATATTTAACCAATTTTTATTGTTTAAATAGTGTTTCCTTAACAGCTATGAATAGATTTTTTTTTAAATCCCAGGATAAGATGTTTTATAATTGATGGATTTATGACCTGATAGGAATTTCTCTTAGTCTGTCTGGCTACTATAAGAAAATACCTTAGGCTGGATAATTTATAAACAACAGAAACTTATTTCTCACAGTTCTGGGGGCTGGGAAGTCCAAGATCAAGGTGCCAGCAGATTTGGTGTCTGGTGAGAGCTTGTTCTTCACAGATGGCTCCTTCTTGCTCACTCTCATGTGGTGGAAGGGACACAGCAGGTACCTTCCACCTTTTTATAAGGGTACTCATCCCATTTATGAGGGCAGAGCCCTCGTTACTTAATTACTTCCCCCAAAGCTCCCCCTCTTGATATGATCACATTGGGTATTAGAATCCAACATTTAAATTTTTAGGGGACACAATCATTCTGACTATGGCAGGGTACATTATGTTAAGGGTGTTCCAGACTTGAATGAATCTGTTAAATGTCTTTAACATGTTTTTACTTTCCCTGAAGTAAAACTAAATAAGGAAATCAATAACACTGTGTATATCTCCAAATAATAATGGTTTCTAATGGCTCATTGACCTGTGTCACTATCATTTTAGGGCCTTGGCTCTCTTATGGCCCCAGTCATTTGCTTTGCTTTGCCAGGTAGAGTGTTTACCCCCCGCCACCCCCTCTGGGGCACTGGCAGTCAATAACGCACCTGTCACTTCTGATGCACACCTTGGGTTCTCCCTCTGTGCAGACTCAGGAAGAGGTGACTTGAAGGGTCAGAGCTAAACATTCATTATCATCGCCTTGCATTTCTATTTTTAGTCCCCTCCAAGCCCTTTCATTCAAAATGACAGCCAACAGGAGACTCTCAAAAACCAGGTAGCAATGACTCCCCAAAGTACACAGAAGCTGTTCCTCTTGGGTTGACATGACAAGCCCCTCCAAGGGCAATTGCATTTTTTTTTTCCTGTCTTTCCAGGATTTTTGCCTCTTGACCAAATGCGCTGCTTTTTTTCCCTTTTATTTTATCATATTATGGGGGTACAAATATTGTTAGAGTTACATATATTGCCCCTGCCATTCCTCCCCCTGCCCTCACCTCGCCAAAGCATCAAGCCTGTCCTACCCCCAGGTGGTGCACATCACACCTATTTTGTAAGTATATATCCTTCCCCTCCTCCCCCCTCCCATCTGCCCACCACCCGATAAAAGTTTTTTTTTTTTTTTTTTCTTTTTTGACCTTTTGGTTACATTGTGTATCTTTGCCTTTCCCTACAAGGGGTTAGAGGTATTCCCTCTTCCCACCCCAATGCTAACCAGAACCCTAAGATGTGTATCTCCCCCTCCCCCAAACCCTGGGGAGCACTACCACCATTTGAGCACCATAGTTTTAATCAGTCAGTACCAATTTGATGGCGAGTAGATGTGGAGCCCATTTTCTTGATCTCGTGTCACCTTACTTTGGATAATGGGCTTAAGCTTAATCCAGGATAGCATAAATGGTGCTAACTCACTTTCATTTCTTAAAATTGAGTAGTATTCCATTGTGAGCATATACCAAATTTTAATTATCCACTCATGAATTGATGGACACTTGGGTTGTTTCCATGATCTTGCAATAGTGAATTGTGCTGCCATAAACATTCGGGTGCAGATGTCTTTAGAGTAGAAATGTCTTATGCTCTTTTGGGTAGATGCCCAATAATGCTATTGCTGGGTCGAATGATATTTCTATATCTAGCTGTTTGAGATATCTCCAAATGCGCTGCTTTTTGTGAGAATTTTACTTCCAACTATCCTTGCCTCCATAGAGCAAGAGATTTGGAGGTTAAACTTTCTACAGCTCCTTTATATTTTGTAATTAAATATATTTCTGGGATGGAGAATGCCTAGGAGCAGAGAAGCATATTAGGAAACAGCAACCTGCTCAGTATCTGCCTGGGGGATCTGAGCCCAGTTGAGCTCAGGGCTCTGACAGACCAGCCCCCTCACCATGGGTTAGCAGCTTCCTTTCTTGTGGGGTCTCACTGTCTATGGACAGGAGCCTCTTGTGTAGGGCATGAGATGGGGGGTGGCTCCTTTACATTACCGGGGACTTTAGAAATCTGCATTCTAGACCATGGTCTGCTCTACACTGCCTCAGATTTGACCTGTAGCCGTAAGCAAAGCTTCTGACTTCACTGTGAATTTCTGGAGCACATTTGTTTGCTAATAGAGATATTACTCTAATTCCACAAGGGCTTTTAGTCTCTTCCTCAGGGCTGCGCCCTTCCGTGTGGCTTGGCAGAAGAGGGAAGAGAGAAAGATTATGGGCATCCACAGCCTTGCATTTGAAGGAGTGAAGCCCTGTGATTTCCCTTTGTGTGTCAGGAAAGTGTTTTTGTGCTGCTTGGCTAGCCAGCTCCGGGGCACATTTACCAGTCAGGTGATGCTGAAATCTGTAGCCAGTATCCTGGCTAAGCTGTGAAACCTTCCCTCTGAGGCTAACTGCTGTAATTAGGAGAACTGGTGCCAACGGGTTTGGGAAAAGGTTTGCAGACACAAAACAAGAGTTCTGAAAGAGAAATGAGCATTAGGTTCAGCTAAGGTGTTTGCGCATTCTTCTTTTTTGTTTGTATTTGTCTTTGGTTTTTCAACTAGCCTGCTCCCAGAATAAACCCCAAATGCACGTGATCAGTGCATGTGTGATGTTTTCTGCTGTTGAACATCTGGGTGTGTGAGATCACTGCTACAGAGCTTTGGTGTTTTACCTTGTTTGACTGATAAACCAAAAAGTTGGAGATCAGGAAATTCTTTTTTTTTAAAGCGATGAATCAATTATTTAATTCCCTTGTTCATTAGGACTAGTTAATTAACTTGTACAGTAAAACCTGTTGACATTGTCTGTCATAATAAAAATTGGGTCAGACTCAACCTCTGTGCAAGTTTACGTTCTCATGTTGTTCACTTCGTCTTAATCCCATGTTTTATGGGATTGAATAGCTTGCACCACATTTATAATGTTATGTTCCAGGTGTTACTTGGCTTCTGAAGGTTTGTAAAATCCTGAATGTGATTCATAGAATATTAGAGAAAATTAAATAAGGGTGAGTTTAAAAGAAGCACATCTCATGCTGCTTAAAACAGGGATATGCTTGGGAGCAGCTGGCAAGAACATTTGATCTGGTTTTGGGAGGCAGCCTGAAGGGGCTGCCCAGGGAAGGCACAATTTAGGCCAAAACCCAACAGATGAGAAGGGATTGGCAGGTAATGAAGATCCACACACAAAACTCTGCATTCAGTTCCTTGCCTTGTATGGAGAATTGATTGCTCCAACTAACCATTATGTTTCTTCCGTTCTTAGTTTGCACACGTGCATTCATGGTCATTTCATTAAAAAAGAAACCTCATGTTATCATGCAAGTTCCAAAAAAGTAAACTTACATTGTACCGGAAAGTGAATCTCTGTGAGAAGGTTGCAGTGTTTTGCCATGAAGTGGACATCACCGTGAGACTCAGGTATTTGGCGTGGCTACATGCTTATGAAGTCCAATCCATTCCGATTCTTTATTTGGGTGGCAATAAATGCTGAACCTTCTGACTCACCCTGTACTTTTTTAGGCTAGATCTTCCTAAAAGCAGAGGGTTAGAGTAAACATCTGCATAGGTTCATTGCAAATAATATGCCAAGAATCAGGGATGGGGAACTGGCATTGCAAAGCAGACAAAGAAGGAGAAATAATCAAAGATTATATCAGCCATGAGTGAGTGGCTGTTGTTTGACCTGGCGAGCTTGCCTAAAAGCCCTCCTGGTGTGCCTCCCAAGACTGCCTTCCCTGGGTGAAAATGGAGTATCCACTTACTCATCAATTTTCAATTCCTCTTAGTCCACTAGTGGCTGCAGTAAGGCAGGTGGGCGAGAGGTGCCCAGTGCAAGCAGCAAGTGAAACAGAGCTCTCCCAGCTGCGGTTGAACTTGGGTCAAAGTCTGTGCATCTCTTCAAAGATTCTCTGAGTGGCATTCACGGTCATCATTTGATTGTTCTCAAATCAGTTGAGGCCACATCTTTATGAATAAAGGAAGGATAAAAAGGAAACTCTCATTTCAATTTTTAGGTTTTGTGAATAACAGTGGATTTCAAGAATTCCTCAGTTTCTTCCTAGGTGTCTATGTAGATTTTTGCCTACAAAGACATTGGCAAGTCTTGGTTTTAGCATCTTAAATCTCCTGTTTAAAGAAGGGATACCCTCTGCCCTTGGAAAGCTGGCATAGCTGCTGGTTCATGGCTTCATGTTGTGGGAAGAATTTAAGATTCACAAGACCTTTTGGGCAAACAAGATGTCCTTCAGAAAGTGAATGGATAAATAAACTATGGCCAGTCTGGTGAGGAATGTTGATAGTGAGGGCAGTATTCTTGGGTGGGGAGTGGGTAGGTAGGAATATATGGGAAATGTCTGTACCGTCCTGCATTTTACTGTGAACCTAAAACTGCTCTCATAAAATAAAGTCTTCAATAAAAAGAGCTATGGATATTTCAGCTGATGGTTTAAAAAAAAAGCGAGATAATTTTACTTTTGAAGGATTTACTTGATGACAGCCATAATTACCAGCCAAGCGAGTTCAGCCTTACATAGACGCCTCCCTTTTCAGATCGCTCTGGTTACCAACTTCCCCTACTGAGAAGTGAACATTTCTGCCTGAAGGTCAAGTGTTCCTAATATCCTCTGGAAAGCTGGCCAGAGTCCGAGCATCGAAGAGGAAATGCTTATTTTGCTCTTGTTCCTTGACACAACCCTCATCTGGAATCATAGACCTGGTGGAGTTGAGGACTTTAGGGGCTTTATTGAGATTATTGGAAGAGTCTTTCCAGTCGCTTCTGTGCTGAAATAGGAAATGTTGTGGGTGCTAAGTACATCGTAGATGGCAGTCTGTTGGGATGTTGGCCCAGCTTAGGAATTCTACCTTTTATTGCCTGTCCTAAGTTATAGAAGAGCAAAACAGAATGTAATGGCCAGATTAACATAATTCCATGAAACCAGTGGGACAGAGATCCAGACAGTATAGTGTAAAGCCGCCGTCCTCAGAAGGAGTGGGAGAAGTGACTTAGTACCTCGGGGGATATTTGTCAATACCTAGAGATATTTTTGGTTGTTGCAACTGAGCATGGGTTGTATCGCTACTTGCATCTAGTGGGGAGAGACCAGGAATACTACTCAGCATCCCACAGTGCCCAGGACGGTCTCCCGCAGCGAGAAATTGTCTGGTCCAAAATATTAGTAACTGACATTTTTATAGGAAAAAATGTGGTCTTAGAGAGGTCGCTTTCTCCAAAGACAACTTGGAAATGAGATGTGACAGGGTATGAGCCCTTTCCTCTTGACTCCAAAGCTGGTTTTCTGGACATTGCTGAAACTTAGTAAAGGAGAATGATAATACTAACATAGCCACAGCAATAATAATAACAATAGCATCAGCTACTCTTTCTTGAGTACATTCTGTGTTCAACACACTTACAACCTGGAGACGGTTGGTGCCATTCATTCTGACCACTGGAGTGAACAACCACGGTGTTTAAGATCCTTTGATAAGATGAACTCAAGGTTTAGAACGACCCCGCATTCCGTTCTGGGACTTGGAAGCGGGAAGTGGACCACTGCTTCCTCCCACTTTTGGGCTCATCTATAGCATGATCAGGGAAGGTCCTTTCTGTCTAATTAACTGTTCTTATTCATCATAATTGATGTCATATAGTGCGCATAGATTTCCAGGGTCCAAGTGGCAACCAGCATCGATGAATATAAAATACTCTGTGAATGGAATACCCCTTGGTCTTTGTTCTGTGTGCTGTCTGTCTTAGGGCTGCTTACTAGCGATCAGGGAATGTATAGACCTGGAGACCCTTATCCACAATTCAAAAGTCAAAAACAGTTCAAAACACGGCAGTGATTTTATAACTCATTTCGTGGGCAGACCAGATTTGATAGATGTTTGGGGTTTTTATTTTGCACTGCAGGGCTGACATTTAGCTACTTTTTCTGTGGACATATTAATGAGTTTGATTTTGAGATGATGTTCCAGATCCCTCTGGTGGTGTTGCATAATGTACCTAAAAACTGAGAAATCCTAAATTCCGCCCCCCCCCACCCCCACCGCAAAGCATATTCATTCTCAAGGGTTTCAGACCCCTGATGATGGACTTGTGATATCAAAGTTATCGTCAGCTGTGTTGGTGGCCAGCCATCCAGTGGACATGAGTTGTGTAGACAGAAGTGAGTTAGTCTGGAAGTCAGGCAGTGACTGCGGAAATAAGTCACATTTCCTGGTTTCCAAAGAACAGCGAGCAATTTCACCACCTCCCTTACCTTTAAAGACTTGGTCTGGGTTGATTTTGTGGGTGACTACGTAAACCATAGAAAGGGCTGCCCGTCAAGGTACTGGCATTTCTTTTTGGAGAAAAGAGGTTAGCAGTGAGTCCTGACGTGTGCTCAGTTTGCCAGAGAAACTCCTGGCTTAATTATCGGGATGGATTTCCCCGGGATGATTCTGGGATTAAATGGCAATTAGAGCAACGTGATAATTTCCCCACTGATGCAAATTAGAAATATAATTTACTTAATAAAACACATTAGACAATAGTTTGGAAGCACTGAAAAGCAATGAAGCCACCCACATTTGTCCATGTAAAAAATCCCTTAGCATATTTTAAATATACTAATCTTTAGTCCTGGATTTCTTTTTTTGTTTTGTTTTGTTTTGTTTTGTTTTGTTTTGTTTTGTTTTGTTTTTTGGCTCATGGTTTGACTTAGTTAAATTGCAATGAAACATTTTATTCCATATTTTAAGCTACATGTTTATACATGCACAATTATATGAAGTTTATCTGAAAAGAAGATATACATTTTAGATATTCGTGAAATAATGGTGTATCAAATGGTTGAAGGTAATTTGATTTTGCTAATCAAATTACTTTTCCAATGTCTGAATTATCATTCCAGTTTAAGCAGAATATCTGTCTAACAGTTATGTCTCCATCCTTAGCCTGTTGGGTTCACCCGCTAGATCTCTTGGGCTCAAGTCCGATCAGGATGTGAGGTTCTTTATTCCTGCCTCTATCACCATATACTTTGTCCTGGTTCCTTACCCTCCATGGAGGTGGCTTGCAAGTGACTCTTGCTCCTCTCCCACCCAGGGACAACTCATGCTTCCAGAAGGCCCTTCCTGACTTGTGTCTTTGACGCCACCTCTCTGTCCACTTCTCACAACCGTCCTCTCCTCATCTCAGCATTCAGGGATGGACCAAGTCCTGAGGGCATTCCTGTGAGAATTTCTCTCAGGTTCTTAGATCCAAATTTCCGTGGCATTTTGGTTTCTACTTCAGTCTGAGCAGAGGGAAAGAGAGAGAGTGAGAGACTGAAAAAGATCTTCAGGATAAACGTGAGAGAGAGAGAGAAGTGGGGGCAGGAACTACAGGTGAACAACTCATAAAAACACTGAGATATAAGCCTGCCAGGGAACACAGAAACCCACGTGCGTTTAGATGCTATCCACTTGGGAAGGTAGTTAATGATATACTTTTTTGGTAAATGATATTGTCTAAAGCCCTCACTTGGAAACATTACAATATAGGTTAAGTCTTACATGATATGTTCTTTTGTCATTTTCTATACAGATAAGTTTTCATTTCTGTATTGTTAGGAATTTGTACTTACTTGCAACTCCAAGAATGCAGTAAGCTGGTTATTAGTAAGTGGAAAATGAATGTTTGATAATAGAAGCGTTTGTGGAGGAGGTGAAATTTAGGATAAACATTAGCAATTTTGGAATTTAAAACGTAGATCTGAGCAGTATGTGAAAACATTTAATAGATTCGAAAGTGAGTAGGTGTGCACACACACCACTCATGCACACAAATACATGTATATATGTACACACATGCACACACAATGCATGCATGACCACATGCATGCACATATTATACATACCACTCCCACACTCATGCCACTCATACACAAATGCATCACTCACGTACACGCAATCACCCACCCACACACAGACACACAAATATTCATATTATTTGCCATTGATAGGCACAGAATTCTAGCCTGAGTGTAATGCACCACAAAATTATGGTTTGGTTAGAAACACCATATGGCGTGTGTACTTTAAAGACATTTTGGATTTCTCTACAATGCTGAACTGTTAACAACCAATGTTTTAAAATTAAGTTTGATAACATTTTGAAATCAGATACTGCTGCATGAAGTGTTAATGCTTTGGAATCAAGTTTCATAGGTGTTGAGCACAGTTATCAGGTGTCCTGCTGAAACTCTAGGCAGGAAGAAAGCTCTATGTAATAATGGAAGAATTTCCCAATGCTGATGTCAGCCACCAGTGTCAGTACTATTTTGGATTCACTGACTTATTCAGGAGGGTTAGTAACATTTCGCAGATGCTGCGTGTAGTAACATTTGCCTGATTAACATTGGTTTCCTCCCGAGTCCCAAACAGCGCAGAAAGACGTGTAACCAAATTTATTTTCACTTCATCTCTTTTGCCCTATTCTGAAGCATTTAGTCTTGGCTACTAGTTACCCTAAGTGATTTTTCAGCCTCTAAAAAGGGACAGAAGAGGTTGGAATCTGTACCAACTTAAACTGGAGGGAAATGAAAACAAGAGAGATTCTCCAGGGAGAGAAAGACAAAAAGCAAATGAGTAGTTTTGTCCAGTCTGGAAAAGTGCGTGACCACAAGACCTTTGTGATCTAATTTTGTTTTCCTCCTGTTTGTACTGATAAACATATCACATTGCCATTGTGCCACAAAGTAAGTAAATATTAAACCTCTTTTCCATTAGTATCTACTCCCTGTTTTCCAAATATGTGTTTAATATCAGAAAATGTGCAATAGAAATGGGCCTCAGGATACCACCTGCACACCCCACGTCATGAGCATTGCATACTTTCAGGAAGTGCTGTTGTCTTTGCAATCTTTAATGATTCCTGCAGCTTCTCTAAGCAGCTTCTTCATGTAGCAGATCAGACCCCTACATGTATATATATTTAATTTATATGAGCAAATTAGATATAGGTTTTTTTTAGGTAACCAAGAAAGACTATATACACACACACACATATATGAAGGCTGGAAGAGCGAGATCCCGGCGTGGCAGGGGCTGTGTCTGGCGGGGACTCACCTCCTGGTTCACAGACGGCGCCTTCTCTCTGTGTCCTCACGTGGTGGAAGGGGTGAGGGAGCTCTCTGGGGCCCTTTTATTATAAGGACCCTGGTCCCATCCATGAGGCTCCACCCTCAGGACCTCATCACCTCCCAGAGGCCCCACCTGCTAACTCCATCCCCTTGGGGGTGAGGATGTCAACATATAAATTTTGAGGAGACACACACATTGAGACCATAGCTTGCTCTATCCATCTATCCATCCAATTCCTGAATATTACATGACATATTTTGTTAATTATTTCCAGCATCTTATTGGGTTTTAAAATAAGATTACAATTCTGACAGGCCTTATGTGAGAGCACCCTAGCAAGTACTTAATCCCTAAAGTTTGCTAGGTTTGTTCTTCCTTTCTTTTTTTTTTTTTTTTTTTCTTGCTTACTAGTATGTTTATATTGCTTTTAAATACCTCCTTAGGAGGACGTGATTTTCCTACCTCCCAGGGCTCCTACAATTCCCTGCCTCCTGAATTGCAATCAGTGTTTCAAGCATAGTCTGCCTCAAGTATATGTATATGTAGATTTCACTAGCACTGGTGGTGCTAGTGAAAAGGGTGAAGGAGAGGTAGCTGATCTTATCTCAGAGATCTGTATTTATTCTACAGGCATTTACTGTCTGCCAGTCCTCTTGAGAATATAAAAGACACGAGTGTAGGACTTTGTTTTCTTCAACGTTATCCTTGCAGAATTTAGTCCATATTAAGTGCTTAAGAAACATTTGTGAATTGCATGGATGAATAAATGGATCATAATATTGTCACTGCCACGGCGTGGCTTGTGTTTCTTTGCCTGGGCCTCTTACCCCCCCTTCCTTTATCAGTCTAATTCTCATCTCTGAAGACTGATTGCCCACGATTCCTTTGCCAGCTGCTCCTGGGGAGAGATAAATTTCCCTCCACTGAACTTCACCGGCTTCTATATATTATACTGTATTTTCTAACCCTCAGCCCTACCAGATGATGAAACTTGACTGAGTGGAGACCTAGACTTTACTTTTCACAAAGCTGAAGCAGGTGCTTTCCACACATAATCATCTGATGGCATTTTCACTTCTTATACAACTGGCGAACTAGGTTGCATAGGCATTTTTATGTGGCTTCATAGATGAGAAGACGCTTAGGGACACTGATTCTAGAGGATTGTATTCCTAACAAATAAGCAAAGACAAGGCTGCTATTTTAAAATCGACATCATCACATTGTCACCTGATAATTTTTTCAGCATCCTTTATACAACAACTGATGAACCAGGTTGGAAAGGCATTTTGGAAAGGCTGATAATTTTTCAGCATCCTTTACCTCATCCATGTTGAAGTATAAATTAATGCAGTTGTATACAGTTCAGTTCAGCTTTGCAAATAGTTAATGAGCACTTGCTCTGTACCAGGCATTATTATGTAAGTGGGTCTCTATGATGTGTTAATGGGTAGTAGATTTTTTTTTATCCCATTCAACTTTCAAAGGTTGATGCCTAGTCATAGATATATAGAAAATGAATGAATGGAAACATGGTTTCTGCTGCCCAAGAAAGAGTGATCAGATACCAACTAGAGTCCAAAAAAGAGTAAAGTGATTTTATACAACAAAACTTAGAGGAGGAAACAAGTTAGCCTTCTTTTGTTTTTGTTGTATATTCTTCAGAGCCATTTTGGTGCTCAAAGTCTGGTAGAAATTGATATATAAGACTTGCTGATCTGAATTGGCTATCCCAGAATGATCTACCAGCTGTAATCATAGCTGACATTCACCTAGAGTTACTGCTGGCTTATTCATTTGTCCACCAATGTCATGAGCATCTCCTCTGTGCTCTTTATGGTACTAGACTCTGAGAATAGAATATTGAGCAAATAAGAAAAAATAGTTTCTTATTTAATGTAGTTTATACTCCAGTGGTGTATTTCTTCGTCGGAGGTAATTTTGCCCCAGGGGACATTTGGCAATGTCTGGAAACAGTTTGGGGTGTCAGGACTGGGATTTGCTAGAGGTGTCTAGAGGTGGGTAGAATCTGGAATGGCTATTGGACATCTTTCAACACACAGGGTAGCCCTTCATGATAAAGGATTATCTGACCTGCAATGGCAACAATGCTGAGAAACTCTGGTCTAGCAAAAATAATCAATGAATCCCTTGCAAGTGTAACTACAAACTGAAGTGTTGAAGCTAGCAGAGCTCATTGCCAGGGCTTCCCATGGAGTAAATGGCATACACATTGGTAATGAGAACACATGGTTGAGAGACACGGATGAGTGATTAGTGTTAGGAACTGGTGTGTACAAAGACTCCGGGGTTAGAGGAAGCCTGGTATTAATACAGTCCAGGACCTGAAGTTTCAGGTGTTACTTGAGGGCAGAGGCAAAGAGAAGGTAGGCAAGGAGGGAAACCTGAAAAGCAGGCAGGGGTCAGATCTTTGAAGGCTTTGTAGATCATAAAGTACTCCAGGACTTCATACTGTGGGCTAGAGATACTGTGCTGTGGACTCCTTTCTTCTTCCACTTCTAATACTTTTTTCTGTAATAACTTCAAGCTTTAGGTCAACATCTTTTGTTGTCTCCTCTCACCTAACCGAGTGATAGCTCTTGGAGTTGCAAAGACAACCCCAAAATGGTTTCTGCTCTAAGAGCCCGCACTCTTTCTCACAAGACATAGGCAGAGTGAGATTAGAGATTCTCAAATGCATGCCAATTTCCTCCTAAGACCTGTGCATTTCTAGTTCTATATTGCCTTATTTTCTTCTCACATTTATGTGAGCAGTATTCATTCATCACTTTTGAGGTTTTCTTTTTTTTTCTTTTTTCCCCCCTCCCAATGTTAGATTGCAGACATCTCACCCTTGTTATTGATTTGAAATGCTTGGTTTGATTCTTAAAGTTCAAACTGCAAAGGGGCGTGATTTGTTAAGTTTTTCAAGCCTGAGTTTGGATTGGTTTGCATTGAATGTAGTTGCTAAGCTATCGAGTATGCAGGCATCTCTAACTAAGGATTCACATGGATTCTTTTTCGTAGGTGGAAGTCCATGTGATAAAGGTATTGCTTTCAAATACATAAAGGCCATGGTGTATATTCTTGGGAAGTGTTGTGATTTCATTTGGTCTATTTCTCTTCATTTCTGGTGTTTCTCTGCTCACCACCTTGCTAAACCATGTCTTTCAGATTTGAGGTTCTACAGCTTTATCTCTAGGGTCACATCTAGAGACTAACTGGGTGGAGTTTAGGGGCTAGGGTGTCTCTAGAATCCTATGCTTGCACAACCAGAGCAATACGCTGGAGTCTTTGTTGTCAGATTTTATTTGTTATGAATATTGTTAGGCCACTACCATAAACAGTCCCAAAAGAATATCCAGGGAAAACAATATTTACAATGACTGTCTTTACTAAGTCTGTAGTCAGATTCATATCTTTAAAATATGTACACCCTTTAAATATTTCCAAGTATATCTTATGACAACAAATAAGCAAAAAAAAAAAAAACCACACACACACAAACGCACACACAGGAAAGCTGATGTGTCTCTATTAATATCAGGCAAAGACGACTTCAAGATAAACACTAGCTCCATAATTGGACGACTTGGACGACTCCAAGATAAACACTAGCTCTCATAAAAGAGAGACATTTCATAGTGGTACTAGGAACACCTCCTCAGAGAGACCTAGTAATTTTAATTGGTGTGCACCCAATAACAGAGTTTTGAGATACAAAATTAGACAGCAATAAATACAAAGAAGGACATGTCAATAATATAATTGGCAATATTAAGAGATGCACTCACAGAAATAGAAGAAATGCATGGATGGAAAACACACATACACACCATAAGGATATACAAATTTTCAACCACCCTACCAACACCGTAGACCTAAGGGACACATACAGAACACAGCAGACAACTGCAATAGATATGCATTATTTCTGAGCACACATGGAACACAAAAAGACATCATAAGCTGTACCATAAGACAAGTATTGCTGTGTTAACAATGACTGAAATGAAATCACACCGAATCTGTTTGCTGATTTCAAGAAAATTAGAGTGTAAATAAATTAGGGTGAATATTTAGAAAATTTTCAAATATAACAAAACATACTTCTAGGTAATCTACAGGTCACAGCAGAAATCACAATGGAAATTGGGAAATATTGTGAACTAAGTGATAAGGGGAACACAGTAGACCAGATTTTGTCAGATGCTGTGAAGTGGTACTTGGAAGGACCTTTACAGCTTCCAGTTCATTTATTTGACACAAAGGAAAGATTTAAAATGAATGTTCTGAGCCTTCACCTGAAAAAGCATGAAAAAGAAGAGAAGATTAAACCCAAGGTAAATAGAAGAACACACATATAATGGAGATCAATGAAATAATAGAAAAATTAATACTGTGTTTTTAGAAAGATAAATAATATTGATAAATCTGTAGAAAGGCTAATCTCTAAAATAGGGAGATCAGAGAAATGTTCAATATTAACAGTGAAAGAGAAGGCAAATTCTGGGTCCTTTAACTATGAAAAGGATAGTAACAGAATATATAGTACAATTTTATGACAATAAATTAGACTTCTTAGATGCAATGGATACATTTCATTGCACACAGACTTGTACTCTCGCTGTTAGGGAGTATTCCAACAGTACTTTACTTACTGAAGAAGCTGGATTTGTAACAAACTCTTTCCTCCAAAGAAAACTCAAGGTCCAGATTGCAGATGGCTCCACTGGCGAATTCTGTCAAACAAACTTATAAAGAGCAAAGAGTACATCATATAAAGAGCAAACGTATAAAGATCAAAGAGTACAGATGTTACAAAACATCTTCAGATAACAATGGACATAAGTATGTTTACCAACTTTTTTCTTCAACAAACTTCACTCTTGACACCAAAATATGACAAAGAGAAAATGCGAACATAATATTACATGAGCTAGATGAAGTGATGCTAAATAAAACTTAGGAATTTTAATCTAGCTGTAGATAAATGCATTTTTTAAAAAAGATACTGCATTTTGACAAGTTGGTTTTTATCCCAGGAATCAGGGTTTGTTAGGCTGTAAAACTCCATCAGGGTTGGTCATCCATGTGATCAGACCATAGGAGGAAAGGACAGTCTGTTATCATGTTAACACAAGCAGAGAAAGCATTTGAAAAAATTTAACACCCATTCTTGGTAAAAATTCAGCCAATATATCAAAAAACTTCCTTGTTCTGATAAAGGAAGAGCTGTCTTTATTTGCAGATGATGTGATTATTTATGTAGAAACTCCTAAGGATTTTATCAAAGCAAATAAAATTCATAAACAATTTGAGCAAGATCTCAGTATGCATGATACCCATGCACACCAATTTGTTTCCATATGGAACAAGAAACAATTGGAAAATGAAAGTAAAGTAGGCCATTAATAAGAGTAGCCAAAAGCATAAAATATTTAGGAACAAATTTAATAAAAACTTATATAAGACCGTGTAGGTTTGTAGAATGTGTGTCATTTTTAACAAAGAAATGGGATTTGGGTATTTTGATTAAAATAGTGATTAAGCTGCAAATGATTTGGGAAGAATCAACAACTTAAGAATATTGAGGCTTCCAAACCATTAGCATTGACATTTATTTGAGCCTGCTTTATAAGTTTTCCTCAGCAATGTGTCATTTTCAGTGTAGAGAAATCCTGCACCGTTTTTAGTTGAATTTATTCCAACTAAATGGAATAAGTTGGAATGCACCTACACCCCAGGACTGCTGTTCTGAAACATGAGTGAGCAGTGATCACGTTCCCACTGGTGACATGAAATGAAAGTACTGTATCTTAAAGGCCATAATATCTGGGAAGAATATGATGAAATTCGATAAACCAGTGTACTGATATTATTACTGAATTTGCCTCTTCTGAAACATTAGCACACAATTGACATTCATTTACTTAATTTTTAACAACTCTTCTTCAATCTTGTCTTATAAATCTTTCTCTTTTTTTTGGCTTTTATGACAAAATGAGAGCATGGGTGTGTACAGGACAAAATCTGTCTGTTGGTTCCTTTGGTGTCATCTTCTTTGCTTCCTCTGTGTGGGACGTACCTATGGGCAGTGTGTTTTCGGTGCCTTTATTTACCCTATTCTGTGTTTTCAGCTTATTATTAATATAAACACCTTCAGGCTGGGCGCAGTGGCTCACACCTATATTCCTAGCACTTTGGGAGGTGGGAGGATTGCTAGAGGCCAGGAGTGCAAGACCAGCCTGAACAAGAGTGAGACCCTGTCTCTACTAAAAATAGAAAAATTAGCCTGGTGTCCTGGTACATGCCTGTAGTCCCAGCTACTCGGGAGGCTGAGGCAGGAGGATCACTTGAGCCAAGGAGTTTGAGGTTGCTGTGAGCCAGGCTGACGCCACAGCATTCCAGCCTGGACAGCAGAGCGAGACCCTATCTCAAAAAAACAAACAACAACAAAAAAACACCTTCAAAAGCAATGAAGCCTTTTTGTGGACAACACAATCCTGCTTTCTGGACAGAAGATAAAGAAAAGCTAACGTCTATGCCACCTTCTATTGTGGTTCATGGATTTGCTTCAGTGTTCTACCATAACCAACATTATATTTTCCTCTCCGACCAGTTGATAATTATTGAAAGTCCCATAGTTATTCAATATGTGGCTATTCAGACTAAGAGGAGGGATTTTTCTGAAATCGGCATTTGATGGATTTGTCCAGTTATATTTTCTTTGCTCACATTTTTGCAGGACTTTGTAATGAGCAAAGTGCCACAGAAGTTGTGTGACAGTGTTCTCCTCTCCTTGTGAGATGACTGGTGTCACCTCTTCATTGAACAATGAGCTGGCTACGGAGGAGGAGTGAGTGACCCATGCAAGGTCAAGTTCACTGGGTCCTGGTGTCCAGACAGAGTCTTTCTGTTTTACTTATACGGATCCCTCTGCCCAGAGGTGTTCTTGAGATACATTTATATAACTGGCCGAACATGGGATCTGAGTGATTTAGTTTAATGCATAGCTATGTGGCAGCCTCCTTCCACTGGGGCAAACATGATTGATTTGACTGAAATATGTTTCTGAAAGGTTTTCTTTTTGATGGTCATGCTAAGAAGACACACCCATGTCCACAGGTTCGTGTTACTTCTATTTTGCATGCTCAGCGTCGGACTTTGGATAGGTGTGTCTGTCCATGGGACCTTAACATCAAACAGCGAGGGGCTTTGGGCAAGTTAACCTCTTTGACCTTGCATTGCTCACAGAAGGGCATACAACGCTCCACTCTTCTTCAAGTGGCCTTTGAGGAGGCTAGGGGCACAGGTATGTCCCTTTCCCAAACTGAATGCCAGTTGCATTGCAAATTCAATCATTGTCCTGGGAGATATTGTACCACTTATTTTAAAGGTGCATTTTGTAAAGGTTTATCTTGGGTACAGCACATTAGGGGCTCACATTCCATCAAGGAGCGTGATAGGGTGCATTTGGGGTGGTTACTGCCTCTGATTTCCAGCTCTAGCTTGGCCTCTAATCTGTAGGGGAGGCTCGTTCCCACAGGCGGGAGATGCCACTCAGTAAGACAAAGGAAAGCCAGTGCTAACTGAGATTGCCATCAGAAGAAAGAGTGTAAGATAGACTGAGGCAGCTGTTTTCCCACAGGTTGGGGGTTAGGCATCTCCCCAGCTCTCCGGATGGCCTAATTGAGAAACTCTGCTCTGAAATAACATCATATATCAATGAAAATCCTGGTTTATAGCTTTCGCTATGTTCAGGGTTATAAGATTAGAAGATGCTAGTGTTGTTACAAGATTTCTAGAAATGTTTTTTGACTGAATTTTAAAATCTAACTTCCACTATTGGTGAAAACAAATGACATTATATTTTTATTTTATTTATTCATTTATTTATTTTTGAGACAGAGTCTCACTGTGTTGCCTGGGCTAGAGTGCCGTGGCATCAGCCTAGCTCACAACAACCTCCAACTCCTGGGCTGAAGTGAGCCTCCTGCCTCAGCCTCCTGAGTAGCTGGGACTACAGGCATGTGCCACCATGCCTGGCTAATTTTTTCTATATATTTTTAGTTGGTCAATTAATTTCATTGTATTTTTAGTAGAGATGGGGTCTCGCTCTTGCTCAGGCTGGCCTCGAAATCCTGACCTTGAGCTATCCTCCCGCCTCAGCCTCCCAGAGTGCTAGGATTACAGGCATGAGCCACCACACCCAGCCCTATATTGTTATTTTTATATTCCTTCATATACCAGCGTAAAACTTGGTGTTTTACAGGAATGAGTACACATCTTAAAGTGATTTGATGATCTACGTTTACATATCTCAAAATGAGATTCTGATAAAAGAAAACTAAAATAAAAGAGCAAAAATGGATCTTAAGGTAAAGATATAGCATTATAATTATTTGCTGATCACCTGTGTCAGGTATGCAATACTGACCCCATGTTCCTAGCAGCTTCTTGAAATTCCGAAGATTGAAATAATTTAGTTTTTATCTAAATATATTAATAGTGGAATATGTATATATGTATGCATATATTTATTCGTATATTAATGCTGGAAAAAGATGGTAAAATCAAACAGTAAAAGTTTAGCAGAACCCTGAGATTAAGAAGGATTTATTTACAAAAGTAAAAACTGAAATTAAGCTAGTAGAATAGGTGCCAGCTCCATCTCCCCAGGGGAGGTGACCTTAGCTCAGGGCTTGGAGAATAGGAAATGTGTGTATAGTATTTGCTCAGGTAGGATTGTCCTCAGAGCTCTCCTGAACTTGGTCCACATTTTTGCAAGCACATGGCTCCTAATACGAATAACCACAGTCTCATTAATTTTCCTCATTTTGCAGAGGAGGAAATCAAGGTGCCAGGTCATTATGTACCTTCTCAGTTGCACACAGTTGCTGGTAGCTGAATGGCTTGTCCGAGTCTAAATGCAAGTCCTTTGCACACCCCACTGCTTGGTGTCCGGTCATGTACACAGCAAGCATTTCTGAGCTTGCCATGCTGATCTGCTTCTAGAAGGTGCTACCTGACAGGGCATGCCTACTTTTAAAGCTGTGGGGACCAAGGCCCTTGGCTTCCTAAAGGTTCCCTGAAAAATCACTGACATGAGGCAGATTGATCAATTAGAGGAAAAGGGTACAGATTTACTTAACGTGTATACATAGGAGCCTTCACAGCAAGGACATAAAGACGCAGGGGAAACTGTCCATGTTTATGCTCAGGTTCAATACAGTGTGGACAGCCGTGTAGAAATAAAATGGGACAGAAGGGCATGATCTGATGCTGACGGACTGAGTGGGGAACCCAGCAAGGCCCGTCTGTCCAGATTCTTTTTGGCCTCTCTGAGCAGCATTCTCCCTTCTGGGTGTGGGGCAGGACCCTCTCTGGAATGGGGGTCTCGTGACCTACAGAGAAACAATGTCATCAGAGAATTTCCTTCTGGCCAGTTCTTAGGCAGAATAACTTTAGGTTTAATGACTAGCTTTGGGGACATAGGATTCTGGCTTCTGTGACCTGTCTTTAGGAAGAGGGATTCTAGTTTCTGTGGATAGCCTCGTGGGAGAATGAGGCTGAGAGCCGGTAGGGCAGGAGGAGGTCAGAGAGAGACTTGTGCTTCTGAGGCCCTCACTTTGGGGTACTGTTTCCTGAGCCCCCTCTGCCTATGGTAATGGTGGTGGGAGTCATTTCTGCTATTCTCTCTTTTTGTTGAGACAGAGTCTCACTCTGTTGCCTCAGCTAGAGTGCCGTGGCATCAGCCTAGCTCTCAGCAACCTCCAACTCCTGGGCTCAAGCAATCCTCTGGCCTCAGCCTCCCGAGTAGCTGGGACTACAGGCACTCACCACCATGCCCAGTTAATTTTTTCTGTATATTTTTAATTGGCCAATTAATTTCTTTCTATTTTTAGTGGAGACAGGGTCTCACTCTTGCTCAGGCTGGTTTTGAACTCCTGACCTTGAACGATCCGCCCACCTTGGCCTCCCAGAGAGCTAGGATTACAGGTGTGAGCCACCGCACCCAGCCAGTTTCTACTGTTGTTAACCAATCTACACACACACTGCCACACACCTTTTTTGGGCTGGGGAAGGAGGAGTTAGCTCTTCCCCTTATTAACTTTACCAACTTCTCTCTGCTTTATATTTCTGTTGTCGATATATGAGCAAGAAAAAGCTGAAATGAATCACGTACTACTTGCTACCATTTAGATCAATCCTTTGCCACTGGTGTGCACCTTCAGTTTGAATAGGAGGATCCCACAATTCCTGTGCCTTTTAATTTAACTGTTATTTATTGAACAGAAGATATTGTGTTCTTCGGAAAATTCTAGGTGCTGGATGGAATTAGTTTATGATAATAATTATGGCTTGAAAACATATTAACATGCTTTTCTTTTTATTCAGGAAGTGTAGGCACACACAGAACTATCAAAGAGCAAAATTGAAAGACGCAGCCATAAATATGAAAATATAGAGGTTAGATGTTCAGTTTTGTTTAGTTAGCTTAATAGGCACTAGTATTTACTACTTATCTTTAACTACCTGTATTTATTGAACACTGCCTATGCCACTTATTATAATTCGCTGATACAATAAATTGGCTTTTATATAATCTTCATAGAAATTTAGTTTCTATGAAGAAAATTATAAACCCAACAATGGGTTTATAATTTTCTTCTCATCATGCAAAAATACATTTAATGATTGTTATTAAATTATTGCCAAATTTCTAATTGTTTTAAATAACTTACTAATGATTATCCTAGGTATTGATTTAATATATTGAAATTTTGCCTTTATTACATAGGGATTTGTGATATTGTAAAATATATTTGGTCTTTGTCCCACTTCTTGTCATGTAACTCTTAAAATGCTTGGACTCTCCAAAGTGCTGTCTTTGTACGGTAGTGATTGACTGGTAGCTTCTTCCAGGGGTCACCAGAAACACCCAGGCAGGATTAGAGGTTAGAACTCTTGGTCCCACTGGCAGCTTCCTAGGATATCTCCATGTAGACAGCATCAGAACTGAATGCAGGCTGGTGTCGGCTGCAGAATTGATTGCTTGCTTGCTGAGTGGGGGAGAAAGAAACACCTTTTGGGGTCCCAGAAGTCTTCTGCGTTGATGATTATTTTTGTTTTGGGCTGAGAGTAAAGGAAATGATGGTTTGAGGTTTTCCTCCCCAGGGTTTGTTTTTTTGATTTCACTCATTTATTTAACACACGTTTATTAACCATCTACTTTGTGTGAGGCTCAGGGAAAGCATCGTCAAGACTGGGGTGCCAAGCCTTTAACCTCAAGGAACTTACAGTCTAAGTACAGGGATGCACGCTCATTAAGTAAGCAGCCAACTGAACGCAGGACTGCAAACTGTGATCAGCACCATGGAGGGAAATTAGAGAGGGTTGTGGTCATGCACAAGCCAGCCGACCGCATCTTAGAGTCAGGGGCAGCCTGGTGTTTGGGATGTAGAGGGTGAGTGGTTGTTGGTCTCTCTGTTGGGTAGACAAGAATGTGTTGTGGTGCCAAGACCATTCTGTGCGTGTGTCCCAGGCGGCATCCTTTGCTTTTGCAGAAACAGTAAAAGGCAGGTGGATGTGAGATGACGATGGAGAACTAGACAGTGCCCCTTGGAGGGCTCCATTGGAGACATTTAAGCAGGGCTGTATCAGAGTTATTGGGTGATTTTTTTTTTTTTTTTGAGACAGAATCTCACTCTTGTTGCCCCGGCTAGAGTGCTGTGGCATCAGCCTAGCTCACAGCAACCTCCAACTCCTGGGCTCAAGTGATCCTTCTGCCTCAGCCTCCCGAGCAGCTGGGACTACAGGCATGCGCCACCATTCCTGGCCAATTTTTTCTATGTATATTTAGTTGGTCAATACATTTCTTTCTGTTTTTAGTAGATATGACATCTCGCTCTTGCTCAGGATGGTCTGGAACTCCTGAGCTCAAATGATCCACCTGCCTCGCCCTCCCAGAGTGCTAGGATTATAGGCGTGGGCCACCACACCCCTCCCAGTTGGGTGATTTTGATAGATTACTCTGGGTGCGGTGTGATGGGGCAGGGTGGAATGGGCACATAATTACCAATTATCCTAGGCACATAATGGGTCACTCTAATCTAGCAGAGAGACACTGGCAGCCTGGACCAGTGCTGGCAAAGTGGAGAAAAGTAGGATGAACTAATCGGAGACATAATCCAGGAGGAAATCGAACAGGTGTTACTGACTCACTTGGATGTGGAGAAACGGAATGGAAAGTTAGGCAACCTCCCTGCTTAGTTTCTGTGTAGGTTTCCTACATGGTGTCATTATTTAAGACAGAAAGAACTGGAATGTTCTTTGTTTCCTATAGAGTTTCACAGTAAAGAAGTTTTCTGTTTCCTCAGTTTCCCTCTCAATTGAGGTTATAAAGAGCATTGTCATTTGCTGCGTGCAACCTCATTACCATTTTGAATGCTATTTCCTTCATGCAGGGGTCCTCTTGAGAGTAATGCCTCATGCAAAATATTTCTCAAATAATAATGATTTAAATATGATACTATCGATAATAGTTAAGGTACCTAAATGATAGTAGTAATAGTATTAATGCTAATAGTACCATATCACTATTTAGTAATAAAAATAGTTAAGGTACCTAAATAATAACATAAGTATTAATGTACAATATATAATTCTTGTATAATTGATATTAATATATGAGTGATGTGTATTTGGGAGGAAATTAGAAAACTGTTATTGATATAGGGACGTTGGCAACCTGGTTATAACCTCATGATTACAAGATGTCGATTCCTATTTCCTGCATGACAAGCACCCTCAGCTTGCACAATGTCACTCAAATAATAACTTAAATATGATAATAATGTCAACAATAATCAATGCCTATATAATAAATATAATAAATCATTATACAACTAAATGGTCATTTAACATATAACAATTTAGGAAGGTCATCTTAGGTAACAGGCAATTACAAATTGTGTCACTCAAACATGCATGGTTTTAGTAGTCCAAATTTATTCAGGTGCTACCATCTTTTTGAGGATACCACAAAGATAACTAAAGGCAATGTCCGGAATTGTAAAATGGGAAACTGGAGGGTTGAGGCAGACCAAACGTGTCCTGGAGGTGGAAGTGATCAAGGGAACTGACAGGATGATAAAGCCAAATGCCGTTCCTCTGCAGTGCTCAAGCCCCGTGGTGTGTGCGTGGCGTTGCCATGGGTACATCCCTGTCCCCGGCGGGGTGGACCTCACTCAGTGACCATGTCAGAAAATAGCAGTTCCTTCCATTTCATTCTTGAAGGAAACAGTTTATTGACTTTCCTACCTATGTAAACAAAACCTGTGAATCCCAGATGCAAGATGCTTCAGCCTTTTATTTTTCATGTAATCCCATGCCCAACCTTTTTGAGGAAACAAAGGCAGGGGACGTTTATGCAGCACTCTCCAGGTGCCAGACGCAGGGTGGGGCAGGGAGCTCGGTGATAAGGCAGATCAAAGCAGTCCTGAAGCTGAGAGCATGTGATGCCATCTAGGTGTTGTGTTATAAATTACAGGAGGGATCCCTGTAGTGAGAGCTGTGTGGACAGGTGGGAGGGCTGTAAGCTGTGTGCCCAGATTTGCTGGCTGAGTCAGGTTTGGGTGGGCAAGGGGAAAAAGGGTTCAGTGGGAAGGAGAGTTAGCTGGGGGATAAAATGGGGGGCGGTTACCATGTTTTGCTACAAGAAAGAAAGAGGTAGCATGAAGTGACGACAATGGATAATCAGAGGCTTGCCACTCATTGAGCAGGGAATGTTGACTTGGGCAAGAGACTGCAAGGTCAATGCCACGTCAGGGAGCAAGCATTCCCCTTCCCCTGGGCAGTGAGGAATCAAGGCGGGTGCAACATTTCAGACCTAAATTCAACGTTACAGATGAATCCAATATTGACTGGTAACTAATGTTCCTGTTTGTTTGAAGGAGCTGTGACATTAGTTGCAACAGACTTTCACTTTGTGACATTATATCTCTTCAGCCTATTTCTCAGAAAAAAAAAGAGAGAGAGAGAGAATTTTTAACTTGATTTGTTGTTATGAAGTATCAAAGCGTTCTTGGGGCACTCTCCTGTCCATTACCAAGAGAATGACTATTTCTTCACTCTGAATGATGACTGTCCTTGAGCATTTCCATCCCTGGAATTCTTACTGTTGCAGTAATTGTCGCAATTATCAAGACGGTTAAATTTCATGGCCAGTTTATCAAAAAATCGAAATCTGAATGCCTCCATTGATGGTGTAGCTTCAGGAACTGAATGTCTAAAGCATAAAAGAAGAAAGAAATATTGAATAAGTATTTTTTAAAAAAATGATCGTCAAGATTTGCTTTTCAATAATAACTTTAAAAATTTTTAACAGAGATGTAAGTTTTCCCTAACTTTAGAGAAACATTCACATTTTAGAAGTTTCCTTAATTTTAGAGAAAGCATTCACATGCTGCTTTATTTTTTCAGGATTTTTGGAAAATAGTTAAATTATTTTAATATCAAGTAGCCAGAAATCTGTTCTTCTGAAAAAATGTAGCTCAGATAATTGAGGGGTGTTTCATAATACTTCAACTATTTGTGATTAAATCCATTTCAAATTTATTAATTCTTCCTTCTCAACTACTTTAAAATTGAAACTATTTTTCTTTATAATATTTTTCTTTATAATTGTTGATAATAATGTAAACAATAATCAATGCCTATATAATAAATATAATAAATCATTATACGACTAAGTGGTCATTTAACATATAACAATTTAGGAAGGTCATCTTAGGTAACAGGCAATTACAAATTGTGTCACCCAAACATGCATGGTTTTGTGAAATGTACTCAATTTTAAACAACTGTGCATATTAATTTTATTCATTGTATGTTGTAAGTTTACTCTTCTTTAAATTTGTGAAGAAATATGTTCGTTCATCTAAAGTAATTATTCAAAAGAAGTTGGCATTATGTATATTCTTTTTTATATATAATGTCATTAAAAATGTTCTAGTTCAATATCATCTATCATGACTTTGGTTAAAAAGCTAAGGAGAAAATAATAGATGTGGTGGTTGGATGGAGAAGGTGGAAGTTTATTTAGTTTTCCTTTCTAGTTTTAATCCCTAAGGGTCACTGATAAAAGGCTTACCCAAACCCCACTTTAGTAACCTAATAGTGTAAGATAATACTGTTCTTAACATGGTGATAGGGAGATTTGCTTGGTTTATACCACATAATACCGTAATACCATATTAAGAGTTGATTCCCATTTTAATGTAGACCAAGCCATGTAGTATTACGCAGGGCCGTTACTGAGCCAATGCAGAGAACGAAGTCCAGTGCAATGCAGTGTGTGCATCTGATGTTTCCCTGCATGGAGAACTGCCCAGATATTGATGGCTTGTTTTGAGCACCCTGCCGGCCTTTATCATAGTCTCTAGCCATGGGCCGAGAAACATGGTTTCTACAGGGGCTTCAGAAAGAAAATGAAGAGCTTTGCGTTTGCTCTTGGCATTTCCTGCTATTGTTAAAAAGGTCAGATATGCAATTTAAAATGTTCCATGCATGGAGCATGACAAATGTCACATAGAAAATGAAACTGCTTTAGTTGGCATTTTTGGCCGATTTCCAAAGGGTACAGGTTTTTCCACCTTTTCCCTCTTGTGGATTTGCAAAATTTGGTTTGTGCAAAATGCCTGCCCCACTGTGCATTGTAGGCAGGGAAATGCTACATGTTCGATATGCAAATCGGGTGTAGCTGAGAACAGCAAATTGAGAATAAAAGTGAGAAATTAAATATGATACCCAACAAAAGAGGAAAGACCTATAAATGACTCTATCAAAACCATGATGGTAGCTCATAGATAAAGAAATGTTTAGAACCTATGGATGCAAAATGAAGGAAAAAAAGTCCAGACATAAATAAATCATTAAGTGTTTATCACTTCTAAAAGGAGTATGGTACTCTGTGTGCTCCAGGCAGACGTAAGGTTGGCAGAGAAAATTAAAATCATAACCATTCCTTTGCTTATGAATTTTTAAAATGTTTAATAATAAGTTTGAATAATTTTAAAAAAAATAAATCATCATTACGTTTATTGTGCATCTGTCCTAGGTGTGTGTGAGAGAAGCCCGGAGAAACAGTTGTTTTGATGTTAAAGGAACATAAATAAATTAGGGTTTGGACTCAGGTATTAATGAAACAACATTTGCCCAACACAATTTGGTGAGAGCTTTGCTGTGTGGAAGAAAGCCACACATTTAATCAAATAAGACCAACCCCTTAGTAATTGGGGGAAAGATTTGATGCATCATTTGAAGGATTATACACTTCCGGCCAATTTCGAGATTCGGAAAAGGAATCTCAGAAGTTCCAGGAAGTTCCTCTGTGGTTCATCCTTACAGGGAAATTTAGTCAGGGGGGAAATAGGACTTGCAGATCATTCTGCTTGGCTGGTACATTTCACATTATTTATTACTTCTTTTAGCTTGGGAGAAGCCCCTCAGAGAAATAAGCAATACTATACATCATTTACAACTTCTTGGCTTTTGAAAATTAAATTTCATGTACTGAAAGCAGCCATGATTCATGAAAACCTTTCTTGCTTCCCGAAACCTTCTTCACCTACCCTCACCCAAACCAACCTTTAACTTGTACTTCAATTTGTCTCTTCCAAAGCTTAGGGAGCTGACAGGCATCTACTTGCGGTATGTACATAATTTTATCAGCATTCAGGAAGTTTAAAAGATTCTATCTCAGCTTCGTAGAATCATAACTCACCCTCCAAAAAATGGTAGTAACAATATACTAACAATAACAATAGTTGAGTTTTTTTTTTTCTTTTAGTGTCTAGTGGGTTTTCTCATGAGATGTTCACGACATCTCCACACAATAGACAAAATGTGTGCGCTACCCCTCAGCCTGCTTTCTGTGGCCTCTAATCCCTTAAAGAAAAACCGTGCTGAGCTATCCATCATCCCCCTGAAAAGGGCACCAGAATCAGTGTGGATGGTTTTCTGAAGACACTGGTTTGGGTCACATAATCACCAATGGCATATTCAGGTGCTGCTCTATGCTTAGTGCCATGTATTGACAGAGTCCACCGAGCCAGGGAAACCCTCAGAAAAGGGACATTGAAAACACATCAGAAAACGTCACCCACGTCTGCATAAACAGAGGCTCTGTCCAGACATGGAACATAGTGGGGGTGCATGTTAGGGTAACCCCAGATACTAATAAATGCCCAAATTCTGCATATCACATGAGTATTCAAAGCAAAGGCATTTTTTTTTGCATACAACTAAAGTATTAGGGTGAAACCATCTTTCAATATGGGTGTTGAAGAATTGCTGTTGCCTCTGTGAGACCATTGTTGACTTTAGGACCCAGAAAGAACACAACCATGGAAGCTCCTTGACGTCCTTTATTGAAGACGTCAACTCCATTCAACAACCGTCTCACAGTCCTCATTCAGTTGACTTTTTTTCCTCTTCCTGACCTCTTACAGGACAGTGGTGTGGAGCTGTCATTGACCACCCAGAAAGTGACCACCGAAGTCCATATTCTACTGTGAATTCTTAAAGCTCCAATAGCCTGATGCTAACCCCAATGTCCTCTTCTTCCAGTTATCACTTCTGTGGTCCCACTTTGATTGATCTTCTGTCACGCTTTGTGTGATCTACCTCCCAGCCACCAGTGTCAGGTGTAGACTGCAGGATCTGACTTGAACACTCTCACTAACAGCCCGGATTCCCTCCTCTGCTTGTGCAGAGCTCACCCTGCCATTCCCCAGCCTGGGGTCCACTCAGACATCCATTTTTTTGGTCCCATGACACTCCTGGAGTTAATGGGATCACGGCATGGATTGGCCTCATTCAGTATGTGGTTTCCAGAAATAGTTAAGATCTTAGTGATCTTCATCAATTTTGTGTTGTTGGAACAGAATACCTGAGGCTGAGCAATATACAAAGAACAGAAACTTATATCTCACAGTCCAAGAGCACCATCTTCTAGTGAGGACCTACCTGCAAGATCACATGGTGGAAGACAGAAGGATAAAAGACAGGCAGAAAGCAAACCTACCCCCAAGAGTCCTTTCTTATACAGACAGTAATCTACTCATATCCTAAACATCTCCTATTAGGCCCCACTTCCCAACACTGTCTCCTTGGAGATTCAGTTTCCCACATGTGAATTCTGGACACACACTGAGACCACAGCACCATCCTTTTGAGCTCCCTGTTCATCAGGGTTCATTCCTTCTCACCAGGGTGTCTATGCTGGTGTTTCTCATCTTCCCTCTTTTGTTTCCTTCAGATAATATTTTCACAATCACAGAGTCATTTGTGCCTACATCTCTCCAATAGGGTTAGGGTTAGGATTAGGACTAGAGCTAGGGTTAGGGTCCTTCAAACTCTGGGACAGTTCTCTACCTCCAAACTGGGAGCTAGACATTGACCTCTATCTCCAACTCGGATATGTCTCCTCTCTCCCTTGGCCATTCTGTCTTTCCAACCCTACACAGCCTCAACCCTGAACCTCTTGCTTTTATAGCATATCTTTTTAGTTGCATTAACAGTGACATTTCTTGAAAAAGGAATTTTCACTTCCTTTCCTGTCCTCCAACTCTGCGAAACCGGTCTTTCCGCCTCACCCCATGTGAATGAATTTTATTGCAGTATGACAAGACATTTTTACATTGCTAAAAACAATGTATCTTCATGATCTTCTTCATGATGGTCCTATGTCAATTTGGTGGGTGCTTGTCACTTTTGTCCAATCCTTATCTCTTGATTTTCATCGTAGCACTATGTTCTGGTTTTATTCCAAACTCTGTGAGTTTTTTCTAGCACTTAACTTCTCTTCTTATTAAACTTCGAGTTCTTCTCGTGTTTGTTCTTGGCTCCATCTCTGGGTGAGTCATTCCATCTCTGTAGCTTCAGCTTCCTCTGCTGTGTGGTGGATCCCACAGTCTTTATTTACAGCCCGGATCACTAACTTCAGTTACAGTGTTCATATTTTTAACTCCTGTTGGAAGCCTCCACTTGACTGTTACATAGACACTTCAAACTCAATATGTCCAAATATTTAGTTGCTCTTCCTTTAAAACCAGTGCCTCTCTTTGCACCCTTGTGCAGGTGAAACTTACCCCAGATACCAATGTGTCTGAGATATAAATTCTGCTGGAATCTACCTCTTTTTTTTCTCACCGCTTGTGTACATGGACACCTATCTCCCATCATTTCTGCCTTGAAAAATATCCCTGAATTTGCACCCGCTGTGACTGCTTTAATTCTACTCTTTATTATCTCAGCCTGGATTGCTGTGCAATTCATCACTCTCCCACCTCCAATCCATCCTTCCACTGTGACCATGAGACTCATCTTCCTCATTCTCTGATCTGATGACTTCATCTGCTAATTAAAAACAAATCATGACCAGATTTCTCATGTGGCTCCCTCTAAACCACCTGGGAAGACCCAAGACCCCTCAGGAAGCACAGGTGACAAACAGCTCACAGTTCCAGGAGCACACCCTGCTCTTCTACCTGCCCTGGGGCCTGCCTCTGACAGCTGTATTGTTGAGGAAAGATGTTGGAGAAATGAATGAGTTGTGGCTGATCTCCCTGTGGCCTGCCCACACTGTATCTTCATGTCTTCCTCCACTCTCTGCACCTGAGGTCCATGGGCATCCTTTTGTTTCATTTCCCTTCATTGGAATTTTCCTTCCTGTATTTCTTCCAACCCCACCCCCTCCACCTGGAAAGATCCTGGTTATTCACTGATTAAGGCCCCATAAAAAGCATTTCATTTGAACCCTCCCTTCTTTTCCCCTTTATATATTTTCATTTATATGCATGTATATGAGTATTTTGATGCATCTTTGCAATTTTGATGCTTAGCTCATTCATCTTTTTAAAATACTTTTACAGCCATATTACAGCCAATACATTTACAGCCATACCACCCTGAATGTGCCTGATTTTGTCCAATAATACTTAGCAAGTGGTTTCTGGATTGATAAAGGCATAAACAGAATGACTATTTGCCAAATTATAGAATATTAATACCATAGGATCACCTTGGGAGAATTCAAGCCAAAAAAAGGAGGGGGAATCATTTCATACGGGAAAATTATTCAATGCATTATTTAAAATATTTCTGTGTTCCACGTGTGCTATGTATTGAGAATTTCACAGAGGATGAGATGTGAAAAATTCCAAGTGTTTATGCCTCATAGTTGCATTGAAGAAATGTAGGGGTCCTGTGGCATTTCTTCTCAAACTTTGATGATAAAACTTCCACATGGTCACAACTATACATTGACCACATAGTTCCCAGTGTAAAAACTAGGATCACGTACTCCTTTGCTTCTTTTGTATTGCCTTTCATTTTTATTCCTCTTGTCTGGGTTGAATTTTTGAGGGGTGCTGCCCCAGTTCTTTGGCTCCCAGCCCTAACACTTGGGCTTAAGGTGCCAGCTTTGGTCTCTGGTTTTTAGACCAAGAGCCGAAAGCGGAAGGTTGGAGGGAAAATGCATACTAGACTGCAGACTGCATTGTATATTTGGGGTTTGACTGCAACTCCTTTGACAGGGGCAGTTCTTTTCCTTGAGTGGTTGCCTCTGGCCCTTCCCAAATGCCTGTCGTCAGGGATATATCCCTCTCCCCTCGTGGCTGGGGCTCCTGAGGCCGGGAGACCAGCTTACTAGGAAAACGCCTGCCCAGACACTTTCTCACCCTGACACTTTGACTTTACCAAGAGCAAGGCCAGAACCTCCAGCACACATTCACATCAGAAAAAAGAGAGAAGCTACCTTTATTAAAATCCTGAATTTTCATATAGCACCATAACTCCAAAGATGCGAACACTTCATATGTCACCTTTGGGTCTTTAACACGGAGATACCTTCTCACAGGGAACCATATTTTCCAGTCTCCACCATATTGATGAGGTTCACACTTTACCCTTGAAAGAATGTGTGGGTTACGGGGAAACAGCCAGAGAGGTGTCCCTCAGCGAGAATCACACCCCTTTCTATGAAAAGACAGATAGTAGGGAAGGGGCAGAGAGGTACAAGCAATTCTAAGTAGCAATTCTAAGAGTTAAAGCCCAGCTCCTCTGAGCTGTTTCTTTAACTCTTCAATTGAGGATGATTTTGCATCCTTGGAACCAGATCCTTATTCAACTGACAGCCATGGACTCTCAGGGGGTCCCCAACTTCTGTGGCACTTTTATGAGTAGGTGAGAATGGATTTTCATTTGGTAGGAGGGTCTCCTCGAAGAGGTCTGTGATCCAGAAAAGATGGAATATCCCTACCTTGGATTTTAAATGTCAGGACTGCTCACTTGGAGCTCAGTAAGAATTTCTTCTCAGTATATACGAAACTGAACTGTTTGGGGTTACCTTTTTATTAAACCCCAGTTATCAAATATTGTCATTTTCATAGGGTTCTATTTGTTTTGTGCATTCACATTATCATCTCTCCTAAATTGTAAGTTCCCCAAAGACAGGGCATATAACTGCTTCATGGACTCAACCAACTTTAAGTGCAAAAGATGGCAGAAAGCAGAAAGCATTTTCACAGAGGCGATGGAGTTCGAGGCAGTCAGACGGATCTTGTTTGGAGTCATCTGTGTGACCTGAGTGGATCAGTACACCTCTCTGGAAACTCTAGAAAAGAGACCTCAGAGGATTGCATTAAGAAGCTGAGAAATCCTCGGTAATTATGAAAATTCCCTTTCCCCTGACGAATGAAGTCACTCCAAAGAAGAGGGCTGATGTCTTTGTTGATATTTTAAGCACATGAACAACAGTTCACATTCATTGAGTGTTTACTGTGTGCCAGATAGGATTATGTGCTTTAGGACATTCTTTCTTATATAAAGTGAGTGTTTATTGAGTGCCTATTGTGTGTCCACACTAGGGGTAGAGCTCTCAAGAGCACTGACAGTTCCCTGATGTCATGGTGTTCATGTTCCCATGTGGGGAAAGAACATGAAAAGATGGGCTCAGGAACCTAAAATGAGGCATGTGCGTGGGTATAAGCAACTTTTAGGATTCTTCAAGCAGAATAGAGGTTGGTAGTAGCTAGAGAAGCACTAGATTAAATGAGGGATTTAGGACAGGCATCTCTGCTAGATGGCATTTGAGTTGGCAATATAGGCAAGTCATATCTCATTTAATCTCCACAGTAGGGCCATGGGATGAGACTGCTTTTATTGACTTCATCATCAAGGAGATGTGGACACCAAGATTAGGGTGATTGAATGACTCAGCCAGGTTAGGAATGGCTGATAGTCTTTAATGCAAGACTAATGGGCTACACTGCACACACTCTGAACATTGTACCACCTCCCATGATAGAAGAGCAGAGTGCACCTCAATCCCCTCTGCCACACACCATCTTTACCATTGAATTAGCTTGCTAAGCCACCCTCCAACCCCATTACAAAGGGAGCAAGAGGAACACATCCATGATTGGTTTTAACATAATTTAAAATATCTCAATATGGTACTTTGTTAATAATTAGGAAATGGTAACTTTCGTGTCAGGAGCTGGGATAACCAGACAACATGCTGGACAATGAGGTACATAATTGCCCTGAGCGTATTATTAGGGTTGCCATTAGTTGTCATGGTAACCACTCTGTCCCTTGATCTCTCCCTACCACCAAGTGAGCAGGGATGGGCATGCTCAGTAGTGAGTTGTCCATCAGTATAGGAGAGATCAGAAGTGTGTAGAGAAGGATAGCTGTCTAGCAGAAGAGCCCCCCGTAGAGCAATGACAACACAGATGCATGGGAATTAAGTTAAATGAGCCCTGCAGAGGCCCCTTCACACCTTGATTCATTCATTCATACATTCATTCATTCATTAAATATTGAGGAGCCACTGTTGTAGACTCCAAGGGTACCTACAATACCAAACAGGATATACCAATGTCCTGTGACCACCTTAGCTGTGGGAACAGAAGATGAAGCAGTGATCAAATCCATGAATGACAGAATTGCTGATTGTGGTAATAGCTTTGAGGAAAATAAAAAGAGTGATAACTGGTGTGGGTGATGGGGATACTTTAGAACAAGTGGCCAGGGGGTGCCTCTGTGAGGATGAGTAATTTAAGGTAATATGTGAAAGAACAACAAACAAAATAACAAACTACACACAGAGCAAGACACACATGTCTCAGACACAATTTCTGACCTGAACGTCAGCTGTTTTACCATATCAAAGAGCCCATCAAGTTGGCTAAAATGTAATAAACTTGATGGTTGTGGTTCAGGGTAATGCTTCAGGGAACCCAACTTTCTTTGTGGAGAGTGGAATTACAAGGGTTTCGCACTGGAAATCCCATTGGCACTTTGCAAATCTGGGGATGGACTCAAAGGCACAATCTCTTGTCATTTTCTAAGCAACAAAAAATCTAATGAATCTGGCAACAGGGAATCCTTGTCTCTTCATAAACCAAACTTCTATATTAATTTTCCTTTGTTGATTGATTTGCTGGGAAGTTGGGGGAATTACCTAAATGTTTATGGACTTTGATGAAGGCAGATGAGGAGAAAAAACAAAAAGCAATTCCTACTTAACGCTAGAATAAAAAAAGGCTGATCAGATGAATTTTAAAGGAATAGTGAGATAATTTGCTGTAGAAAACTATGACATTTTGGAATGTAAAAATATTGATGGTAAAGTGAATTATGGAAAAAAAGACGATACAAAACATATTTTAACCACATGGTATAAATTTCTCTCTGTACATTAGCTACCAACATTTGAACATAAACGTTTTCAAATACACACCTGTGCAAATGTCAGGAATAGCACATGGTATATCGCTTTTTATATTTAAAACAAGTGTGGGAGTGAAAGAAAAAAACTTACAGAAAGTTGTTAAATTTAGAATTATAATGAAAGAACATATTGGAGATATGAAAATGTTATGAAGGACCTTTGTTCATCTATGGTCTGAGCACAGGTGATGCTAAAAATATCTTTCTACTTTGATCGGCATCCATTTGAAATGACCACACTAGACACCATGGAAAGTCACTGCATAAAGAACATAAGACAAGTGAGCTTCATTTCTCCTCATTTGCCATGTGTATGTAGTAATAAGGACACAACATGTAAGTCTCATTAGTCAAGTATTTTATTTTAGTGGTGACATATGAGCATGGTTGAACATGCCCAGTGTCTTCTTCTGAAATGATCTTCCAATCTCATAGTAGATTGTGTTAAGTGATAGTTCCACCTAGGATATATCTGGTCTCAGAGCCTTTATTCCATTGCCCATAAGCCAAGCCATTGCTCTTGCTTAGCTGCTAAGGAATGAGTGGAATTAGATCATACCAGTATGCAAAGTATGTAAAATATGTCCTTTCATGAAACTCTAGGAGAATGGATCAGAACAGCCAGAAAAATTGCCACATTCATACAAAGGCTCTCTATTCCTAAATGACCTTGCATCAAGCTCTTTTAGTCTATTTTGTGTCCTTGTATGGATCTGTAGCTGTTGCAGTTTCTGCTGATTTTGATGGGACTGACATAAGACAGGTTCACAAGCCTATTGATTAAACTGTTTTTGTTGCTCTGTATTTATGTTGTGAAGGTTGTCTGATGGGTTGCATTCATTCCTGTTGCAGTGCTTTATAAAGTGTAACCAATGCCTCTCCCAGGCACTCCAGTGCTGCAGTCTCCAGTGCAGATGTCATGATACCATAATGGAATTAGAGTTCTACAGAGATTTAGCAGGTGGGGCTGGCCAGTCTTAGAGGCTCATTTTAATGACAGTGGGGTAAAGGGTGAGAAGGAAGAGATCAAGTGTTAGAAGAGTCTGTGTTGATGGCTTGAGTGACCAGTTCTTCTCCTCATATGCTTTTTGCTGCCTTGGTACAAATTCATAGTGTCTTCATTCTGTCTGATCCCCCTGTGTTTTAGTCCATTGGAGTTGCTATCAAGGAATACCCTTATAGGCTGGGTAACCTGTAAAGAAACGAGGCTTATTCAGCTCAGGGTTCTGCAGGCTGTCCAGGAACCATGGTGCCAGCATCTGCTTCTGGTGAGGGCTTAAGGCTGCCTCCACTCATGGCAAAGATGAAGTGGAGCCCCCAGGTGCAGAGATCACATGGCGAGTGAGGAAGTGAGAGAGAGAGAAAGATAGAGAGAGAGAAGGCAGGTGCTAGGCTGTTTTTGACAACCAGTTCTCTCCAGAACTGAGTGAGAACTCACTCCTTATTACTAGAACAACACCAAGCATCTGTGAGAGATCCATCCCTATGACCCAAACACCTCCCACCAGGGCCCACCTCCAGCATTGGGGATCTAATTTCAACATGAGATTTGGAGGGGTCAAATATCCCAATTATAGTAACTTGTCTTCCTATATGGACCTTCTGTCCTCAATGACTCACCTAGAGTTCTCTTTAGAAAATGCAAATATAGCCAGGCTTGTTTTTTGCTGGAAACACTTCAGTGGTTCCCTACTGTTTGTATTAATAGCATCGAGCTGAATCTTCATCACTGTGAACCAATTGACGAAGACAAGGTCAGCCTCCTGAAGGGCCTTGTACCTTTTCCTTCATCATTCAGAACATATTACCTTCTCTGCAGAGCTTTCTGTTTCCATTCCAGTCAGGTCTAGCTGTGTCCACTCAAGTGCAACTCTTCTTATGATCTTTCTAAGGCTCTTATTTGCTCTGGATTAGTTGTTTTCTGTGACCATCATGCTTATAAGACAATAGACTGCTGTGAGCAAGGTCAGTGACTGGAATGCAGCCATCTCTCCAGAAATGATTGTTTAGTGAGCAGAGCTCTCTTTTCTGTGGTCACACCCATTCCTTTATTATCCCTTTATCCCTGGGCATCTTTTTTCCATATTGTTACTCTTGGTTCTCCAGGAACTAATACGAATAGTCTGAGCTTTGTAGACCCAGGTTTCATCTGGACTCCTAATACTCAAAGGCCACTATCTCCTCCCCTTTCCCCTGTCTCTGACTCTCTGACTTTCCTTATCTGCATAATTTTGGTAGTTTTGCCTACTTTCTGCCGTGGCTATGACAGTGGCATACACTCAGACATGCAGAGCACATGTGGGTAAAATATCAAGGAGACCTTCAACCTGCTGGGTGATAATTGGACCTTTGCTTGACTATCTAGCTCTGTTACCCCGGTGGCTGGATGCAGAGCATGCCACTGATGTTTTCAGCCACATCACTTACCGTACAAACAGTCCTCTCTGGGTAACCTGCTTTAGGACCAGGAGGAACCATAAATAAACTAAGTAGAACCCATGGGGGAAAAACACCACCTCAGTCTTCCTCAAGGTCAAGTTTTGGAGTAACTTTTGCAACAGCTCTGTTCCCTGTGGCAACTCTGGAAGCTCTGCTTATGTGGTATTTATAGGGAATATTGGCTCCTGTGAAGGCTGGAGCTTCAATGCCAAGGAATGCCCAAGTCTCATGGATTGGATCTTGTAGGGATCTTGTCTGTTTGCATCTCATCTGTCCTCTGTGGAGTGAATAGTTCCCAGATGCTGACGATCTGGGAATCTTGTCCCATATTATTTTGGGTTGGTTGGCACCATCATGACCTTGGTCATGTTTATTTGGACCTGAGAAGAACTCCACCAGGCATTAAGGAGCAAATACCGCAGTCTCTGTCACAGAAGACTGGCATAGCAATGACTTTCTTCTCCATGCCGCTTCTCTGCTTGGGGGAACTCTTTTCTTCCTTCTTTCATAATAACGTCTTACACCTGCTCAACCTCGGCTCTTGCATTATTCTTTCCTGACATTACCTCACCCTTGCTTTTTTTCCCCTAATTTTATTTTTTTAAATTGTGGTAAAATAGAGATAACATGAAATTTACCATTTTACCTGTACAGTTCAGGAGCATTTAGTGCATTCACATCATTGTGCAAACATGTTTTTTTTTTTTTCCTCCTCTATGTCTTCATTTTACACTTTCTTAGTTTATGATGCAGTATCTTATATATGATCTAATAACTCTCCCCGGGCATCTCAGCCTTGTGTATTTTGGTCTTGTGCTGTGTTGTATACTCCTTGAGGGTAGAGCTTGTGCTCTGTTAATCTTTCTCTTTCATAGCACGAATTATAGTGCCTGCACAGTAAATTCTCTTTCATTAGCCTCCCTGTTATTTTATTTGTACTCTGTGACACTAATTTGGCAAGGATGGCATTGGCCCCCTGGGCAACGTTTTGCCATCAGGAACACTGCTAGAACCCACTATAAATCTCAAATATAATCCTAATTTTAAATATATGAATTCAGGGCTTGTGTTGTCATTCTACAGGATTCATTAATTCCTGCCATCTACAAGTATTTATTGAGTTCCAAATCCATCCAAAGCATTGCTGTGTGTGCCGCTGGGGGAAAATGTCAAAAGCCATTTCTTAGGGTAAGGGAAAGAGAATATGGATATCACTAAGTCCTGTGACAAGGCAGTGGCCGGGGGTGGGGGTTGGGGGTCATGCTGTCAGAATGCACATGGAGTGGGGTAGTCCTGTTTATGTCAAAGTATTGAAAAGAGGAATCGTGAAGGCAGAGCAGTTTTAACTGGTTATGAATGGAATTGTGGAAGAAGAGCCAGTCATTGGATATTATAGCTGAAGAAATATTATTACATAAGCAAGATGTCAGAATAGGAGTGAGGCATTATTTGGGAGGAACATGAGAATGAGAGAATAAAAAAAATAGGAAGGAAGGGAGGGAAGGAGAGAGGGAGGGAGAGAGGGAGGGAGGGAGGAAGACAAGTTGAAGATAAATATCCCTGCATCTAGATATTCGGACAGTAAAATCTCCCCCAAACACCAAAGAAATTTGTCTTCAGCTTTCTGTTTCAGTCCATGAAAATGATAGAAGTTACATGCCCTCCTTGGACTACTGCCTATCTTAGCTCATGATAAGAAAAAAAGAAAGAACAGGAGTTTGCTGTCTATGGTTTTATAGAGTTCTTTGAGATGTCATCAGCTGTCCGTGGTGCTGAATTTATAGTGGCGGGATCGCACTGACAAGCCAAGTCCTTGGAGGGCAGCAGAGCCTCCCAAGTGCCGCTTTTTATGCTTTCAAATTGCCAGGCCGTCATTTACAAAACCCTCTGCAAGCATCTTCATTAACGTTGCTGCTGGGCAAGGGTCCCTGGCGACCCTGTTAAAATTCACATCTTGCTCATGACAAAGCGAGGGCAGGCTTTCAGTTGACAGTTGGGGATCTCTCCAGCCATGGTAGAAACAAAATGCAATAAGCGATGGCCCCTGGCACAGAGCAAGGTGCGCAGACAGCTCCATGTCTCCTGGACCACATCAAGATCTCTCTGATTAGGGTTTCAGGAGCCAAAGGAAACTGCAAAGAGCCGTATCTTGGAGGCCTCTCAGCTCATTCCTTCCTTGTGGCAAGAGCACTTCTCATATTGGACAGTCTTTCAGATTTTGTTCTAGATGCACATTTCAGTGTAAGTCTTCCAGCAGTTTTAATGCCAATGCTGTGTTAACCTGGAAACATTGCAAGATTGGGGAAAATGTCTTGTTTTAGTACTTAGTATGGTTTCAGGCATATAGAAGAAAAACCTTAATGAATATCACTTGGATGGATTGGGACTATGACTTTTTGTTATAGTAGATTTATTCATCATGCATTCATACGCCATTATTTTCCATCAGTGGTGAACTGCATTCAGTATTTGTTTGTGAAGCTTAGGATGGATGGTGTGGGTGAGATTGGCATTAGGTGCTGCTGTTTTGAACAGCAGAGCCAGAATTCTGTTCAATTATGTTATAGAGGCACACCTATGAGCTATTTCTCCTATCAGGCATCAAGAAATCTTCCCTCCACTTTGTATTTCAGTATGAATGAAAATATTCTAAATTTGTACAGTGAAGAGTATAGACTCCCCAAAAGGTAGGTTTAGACTTCTTCCCAAAAAGGTACGCCCACAAATAACATCAGTGGGACCCATGTCATCATTTCTAAAATCGTTAAAGCACTTTGCAGTTTCTGTTTCTTAGTAAGCTATTATTTATATATTTTCAGGTGGCTTTTTCAAATTGTGGGTTCATTGTTAAGATTTTCAGTTTTAACTTTCTGCTGCATTAGTCTTTGAGGCTTGAAATCTAGAAGAAAAAAATATACTGATACTCACTGATGGTCTTGTACCTTCTTTTGTGACAGCAATTGGCTGTGCAACTGTGATTAGTCTTTTCATAAAATTATTCATGGGAATGAGTCTTCATTTTTATTTTTTATTCAGTGTTTTGTTTTTATACATTATGTCCTTTCAATGCTTAGCACCAGGACTATGTGTTTAATTCTTCGATGGCTTCCTTATCACTTCATAAGATATCTTTTGTTACTAGATGGTAGGTAAATGTGAGTAATTTGGTTTTCTTCTTTTGCAACGCCATGTTCTCATGTTGCTTTCGGATGAAGGCTGTGATGAGTTAGAACAATAACTGGATCTTAGCTCAGTGAAATTGAGGCATTAGGGTGGAATTTTCCATTCAGAGAGAAATAGTCCGTAGGACTGCACACTGTTGGACCTGCTGACTCCAAACCCTTTCCAGACCTCCTCTTCCCTTATTTCCCTGGGGTGCAGAGAGCACCAGAAATGAGTGGGGCCCCGGAGACACTTGTGAACACTTAGGGGGAGTGTTTCCCCGAAAGCTCTCTATCCTTCTAGCTCTCCTTGCCTTCCCGCTACCTGACTTTGGTGCAGGTGCTTCTGTTTGCACTGCATTGGTCATGTCAGGTCAGGTGCTGGCAAGCCCCTGGGCAAATGGAAGCTCAGCCGCTGAACACGGCGGTGGTGTTTGGGCAGGAGCGATGACTCTGGCCCCTGGGCACCTTGTGGAGTAGCTCAGCTAAGAACAGCCGGCCTTCTCCTCAGATAGAAACAAGTGTCTTTATTCTTGTTTAAAGTTCCCAGTCCGGGCTTTCCAATACTTGCCAGCAAACACTTGCTCACTCAGATTTGGGGCTTTAATCGGAGATAACGTTGGACGTGCTCATATAAAACCATACAGTAAACACAAAGGCGTCTGGGTCTCAAAACATGGGTTATAGTGATGTGGGTGGAATGCTGTAATGCTATCATCATTTGGGGATTCGACAATGGACATTATTTCTTTTGTTGTAGTTTTCAGTCGAAATGAACAGAGCTGAGAGACAATTTCTACTGTCATTAGCATTTGTAGGGTAATAGGACCCAGTAAAATGGAAGAGGAGGGCCATCGTCACAGTGAGAGAGAGAGAGATCTTGGCATCAGGGTGCCATGAGGAACACACAGTCCCTTGCAGGCAGTGCACATAGAAGACAGTGTGACTCACCGGAAAGCGAATGCCGGTTTATGTGTGAACACTGAGGATGGCAACCACAGGGATTGGTTAGTGATGGTTACAAAATTACACACCTTCTGCAGTTCTACTTAATTAAAAGGGCATGCCTTCCCGTATTTAGCATTTGTTTTCTTGACTAGCATAGAAAGAGTGAAAAGCAATGTTAAAATGGTAGAAGCATGTAGAAAGAGAAATCCAAGAGTCAGAAGAGAGTCTACAAAGAAAAACTCAGAGGCAATGGCAGGTAGACTCTGAGATCACAATTAAAGCATGTGGCGAGAACCCGGGCAGGGAACATGGAAGAATGAGGAGACTTGCACATGATAAATCCTCGTAGAACACCAAGTGCCTACTCAAATAGAGGATGTTCGTAAGCAGCCATCATCACTGAGGGAGAAGAAAATATCGCATATGTTTTGCCTCTCGCTCACTGGGCAAATCCCGATGTCAGTGGCGAACCTCACACACAATGTAACGCCCTGTTAAAACAAAAACAGTTACCAATACCTCTTACCATATGTCAGGACACTAAATATCAAACCTGGTATAGATAGTGTCTTTAAAAAAAAATGAGTATTATGATTCATCGTCGACCTTAAGATCATTGCAGTAATGTTTTTAAACCATGCACTTGATTTCCTCCATGAATTATAATTGAATGTTAAGCATATTTGACATGTTTTTCTCTGGGCTTTTGTATTTGACATTTTAAAGTAAGCAATTTAAATGCTCTAAAAACAGTATTTAAAAAATGATGTAATATGTCAAGAAATGCAAAAGGAGAATTTAGGCACCAAATAATTGAGTTCATATTTCCTGACCCCTATTTACATGTTTTGGACGGGAGATGTTCTTTGAAATGTGCTGATTCGATGTGTTTGTTCCAACAAAGCAAGATTTCCAAAGATTATATGTTGGATTGGGCTTGAAAGAGCCACCCCCAGCTGTGTGGCAGGCATTGCATTCCTGTGACACTGAAAACACATGAGGATTGTCAACTATTTTATTATTGAAACTCAACTTCTTCCACCTATCACCAAAAACACTTGGATGATAAAATATAATAAATGTGATCATGGTGTACGGTTCTGTTACATATTTTCCTTCCTTTTCCCCTTTTTTATGTTTCATAACATTCTATAGGGGACAAGCACTGTTTTATTTTTTAATTTTTATATTTTTTTATTTAAACGGATGTTCTTTTTTTAAAAAATCTCAGAATATTACAGGGGTACAAATGTTTTGGTTACATATATTACCTTTGCCCCACCCGAATCAGGGCTTGAAGCATGTCCATCCCCCAGACGGTGCACACTGCACCCATTAGGTGTGAATATACCCATCCCCTCCTCCCCCTCTCACCTGCCCAACACCAGATAAATATTACTTCCGTATGCAAACACTAGTTTTAAATCTGAAGCAATGATATCTTCTCTGTCGCTTCCAATCCCCTTGTGTCTTAGTAGTTTTTACTTTGCCACTGTCCTTTGATTGTCTCTGTTTTTCCTCCTGCTCCCACCGGACATGCCACTTCTTCTGTTGGTGACATCATTGTCCCCCACTTCCATAGTGTCCCCCACAAATGCCTATGTACACGTGCCTCGGCTAAAGACCCCTCCCCTCTCTCCTTCATTGTCTCTCTTCAGCTCACCTGCTCTTCTCTACATACCTTTAGGGTGAGATTATTCTGACAGGGTGCGGTAGCTCATGCCTATAATCCTAGCACTCTGGGAGGCCTAGGCGGGTGGATCCTTTGAGCTCAGGAGTTCGAGACCAGCCTGAGCAAGAGCAAAACCCTGTCTCCACTAAAAATAGAAAGAAATTAGCTGGGCAACTAAAAATATATATAGAAAAAATTAGCCAGGCATGGTGGTGCACGCCTGTAGTCCCAGCTCCTAGGGAGGCTGAGGCAGGAGGATGGCTTGAGCCCAGGTGTTTGAGGTTGCTGTGAGCTAGGCTGACACAACGGCACTCTAGCCCAGGAAACAGTGAGACTCTGTCTCACACACACACACACACAAAAAGGTGAGATGGAATTCTAAGTGTGTTTTTCAGGATGGAGTGGCTCCCAGAAAGGAAAAAAAAAAAAAAAAGCCCTGAAATCTTTTCTGGAAAGAGTGAGGAACAACAGAGGTTCACGAGTTTCTGAGGCAGTAAAGGCTTTTGTCCTTCCTGAAAGGCAGGACTTCGTCCACCTCCACGAGCTTTTCCCCGCTGTGTGGCTTCATTACTGATGTGCGCTCATGGGGAGAAGATAATGAGAAAATCTTGGCACACTTACACCCGACGTTTCCAGAAACTCGTAGGACTCCAGGACTTCTAAGGCTCTATAGAGGTGGGGTTTGGGGGGAAATAATCACAGAGGAGGTGACGTATGGGGGAGAAATGAAGGAACAACCTCCGCAGACCAGGGAATCCACGAAGTTGCTCAAATTTTTACATGTCTGTGCAGGAGCAGTGCTGATTCCATGATGGTATCAAAACACAGCACAGAAATTGGGAAGAAATAAAAGGAAAAGGAAACAGCAGCTCACCTGTGACAAAAACAAGCAGCTGACTGAGGAAAATTAGGTGAAGCCACCTGCAGGACCGGAAGCAGCTCTCTGAGTTACACTTCCTCAGCCAGGAGGGGACAAAGCCATCTCTCATATTTTGGTACCTGGCGAAGTGCTCTCTATACGTTTTCTTCATTTGTCCTTAAAGGATTATTTCTCAGCGAACCTGAAAATTTGATTTTTTTACGTAAAGTATTCTCTAAGATTTCTAAACGTTCAGTTTCAATGGTTTCCCTATCAGCACAGCCATGTACAATTCCAAAATGAGATTCACAGTATAGCCCCTTTTCATATTTGAATTTCGCCACTAATTATTTCTTTTGATTATCATTTGAGAGCCTACCAAGTCCCAGGTATTGTCCTCAGCATTGGAGACTCATTGATGTGCAAAAGAGAGAAAATTTCATGCCTTGTGCAATTTATAGTTCTGTGGTTTGATGGAAGATAAACTTAAGAATTTAATAAATCGTGTATTATTTTAGACGGTGATGAGTGTTATGAAAAAATAGAAGATGGTAAGGAAGATCAGCATTGCTGGGGAAGTTGCTTTTTTCTTTTCTTTTTTTTTTTTTAATACAGAGTCTTGCTCATACCTCACTGCAGCCTCCAACTCCTGGGTTCAAGTGATCCTCCTGCCTCAGCCTCCTGAGTAGCTGGGACTACAGGCAACCACCACCACACCTGGCTAATTTTTCTATTTTTTTAGTAGAGGTGGGGCCTCTCTTTTGCTCAGCCTGGTCTTGAAGAGGATTACAGGTGTGAGCCACTGCGTGGGGCCCCCAAAGTTGCAATGTTTACTTAGGGTGGTCAATATCAACCTCACTGAAAAGGCAAAGTATGAGTGAATAGTTGCAAGAAGCGAGGGAGGGAGACTGGAGGTATGAGAAGGGTGTTCTAGGCAGAAGGAACATCCAGTGCAAAGGCCCTGGGGTAGGAAAATTCCTGTTGTGTTTGGGGAAACATTGATCTATATTTGCAGAAGAAAGTGACTGGCAGATAATCAGAGTGGGATGAGACCATGCAGAACTTTGGTTTTAATACTGAGAAGCAAGGACAAAAATGGAAGGATTTCAGCAGATAAGTGACGTGTCAAGGAGTGTTTTAAAGGACAACCTTAGGCTGGGCTTGCTGGCTCACACCTGTAATCCTAGCACTCTGGGAGGCCGAGGCGGGTGGATCATTTGAGTTCAGGAGTTCAAGGCCAGCCTGAGCCAGAGTGAGACCCCATCTCTGCTAAAAAAATAAATAAATAAATAAATTATCTGGACAACTTAAAATATACAGAAAAAATTAGCCAGGCATTGTGGCACATGCCTGTAGTCTCAGCTACTCAGGAGGCTGAGGCAGAAGGATCCCCTGAGCCCAGGAGTTGGAGGTTGCTGTGAGCTAGGCTGAGGTCATAGCACTCTAGCCTGGGCAACAGAGTGAGACTCTGTCCAAAAAAAAAAAAAAAAAAAGACAACCTAGCTACTTTGCTGACACTAGCCTCTAGGGACGAAGGCAGAAGCCAGAAACCAGTTAAAAGTCTGAGGAAGGGCCCCTGCTCATTCAGTGGGGGTAGGGAGAAGCATTTGGAATTTTTACAAATTTAAATGTCAGATTTGATGATAATTTGGTTGTGGCATGTGGAGGAAGGAAAGAAGTCTGAACTTTGGGGCCTGAACACTGAAAAGGGTGGAGGTGCCTGTAAAGGCATTTGGAAAAGGGTCCGGCAGAGACATTTTCGAGGGGCCCTGAGGATTGAAAGTTTGAGATTGAAATGTATATGAGCCATCAAAGAGCAGATGTCCCACAGAGAGTTGGATGTCAGGGTCTATAGTTCAAGGGAGAATCTGTGTTAAAGAGAAAATGTCAGCCTAGCCTGCATCGGTGGTGGTATTTAAAGCTTCGAGGAGGCTGAATGGGATTACCGAGAGAGTTCCGTGGAGAGAAAAGAGAAAGGACAGAAGACCAACATTATGGGATGGGGGATAACAAGCGGAACCTGGCAAGGAGCTGGGGATAACTGGCCGGGAAGTATTAATGAAAGGGACAGCCTAGCAACATAGCAGTCAGGGGGGAAAGAGCATTTCAGTGAGAGAGAGGCGGCCAGCCGTGTAAAATGCCGGTAGATCAGGGAGGGAGAAAGCTCCTCCTTGCAGCAATGCTGAGGGCATGGTTGCCCTTTGTTGCAAGAGTAATAATTTCTGTGGGATGTTGGCAGTAAAACCCCAATTGCAATAGTTTTCAGAGAGAATGGAACTGGAGTCGGTATGTATAAATAACATATTTGAAGAGGTTTTCAGTAAAGGAGAAAAAAAAATAGCAGAGGTTGGAGGGATATGGAGACCCAGGAGAAAGTTGTTGTATGTCTTTTAAGATGGAAATCTAACAGCACGTCTGAGAGCCACAGAGACGACCCAGCTGTGTGGTGTTACTCATCAGTACAGATTAAGTTATGCTGCGTTAACAAATATCCCTGAATTGTCTGTGATGTACACAAGCGTTAAGGTTTATTTCTCTCTTATCCAACCTTCACCAAGGGTTGGCTATGACATTTCACCATATATTCTCAATTCTGGTACCCGGGTTGGTGGAGCAGAGCCATTTTGGATTTTTGTAAACTTTTTTTTTTTTTTTGCAAAGGGGAAGCAAAATTTGGCAGCACTACAGTGTAGTTCTTAAGGTTTTTGCGTAGAAGTAGCAAAACCTTAATTCCTGTGCATGTTTCGTTGGCCTAAAGCAAGTCAAGGAGGTATTCATCGAATTCACGGAGGTGAGTCAGTGACATGCCTTCCAGGGAGGGACAATGCAGCTTGTATAGCTGTGTATTTCTCCCACAGAGAGTAGGAAACTACTTTGAAAAATAATACTGTGTACAAGAGGAAAACAATTATGGTGATGTAGCGAGGGAGGGGCGTTTTGTTGCTGGCTTGCCTAGAGTTGAGCGGATTTGATGGGTGAGAGTTAGCCTTAGATGGGGTCCCTATTATTACTCTGTAGTGACAAGAGGGGGCACAGAAAATGGGGCACTTACTGGCACATGGGTAAGTAGGTTTGTGGGTGTTTAAGGATGTTTTCTTCAGAATGCTACAATTTTTTTTTGACACAAAGTCTTACCCTGTCACCCTGGCTAGAGTGCAGTGGCATCATCATAGCTCATAGCAACCTCAAACTCCTGGGCTCAAGCGATCCTCCTGCCTCAGCCTCCTGAGTACCTGGGACTACAGGTGTGTGCCACCATGCCCAGCTAATTTTTCTCTTTTCAGCAGAGACAGGTCTTGCTCTTGCTCAGGCTGGCCTCAAATTCCTGGCCTCAAACAATCCTCCAGCCTTGGCCTCCCAGAGTGCTAGGATTACAGGCATGAGCCATTGCACCCGGCCCAGATTGTTACAATTTTTTTAGTCTAGTAGGAGACCAGGTCATATACCAACAGCAGGGCTGGGGCAGGAGAGTTTGGGGATCAGAGGAGGGAGAAGAAGGCATTAACCCTTTATCAGAGTTTTAATGGAAGTTCATTAGGGAAGTTTAGTATGATCTCCAGGTATCGCTGTAAACCTACTGAAAGTGTGTCTTCATTAATTTAATGTAAGATAAGTCAACATGGTTAGATATCTCCCTTTTTCTGTGCCCATGACAAAGGTGCAGGGGTGTGCTGGGTGGAGAGTCAGACTTTACTAGGGTTGGGGTTTTGCCAAGTAAGATTCAAGAATTAAGAGTGAGGCATGAGAACTGAGTATCTAGCATGGTCATGGAACTTATGTGACTCCATAACTATAAGAAATGAAGATCCAGTATCACTATGCCTGTCATACAAATGGCCAAAGAATAAAAAAAACAAACAAACAAAAAAAAAAAACATTTGTCCGAATGCGCAATCAGATTCAGAGAGCTTCTACCTTTTTTAATGTCTATTCACAAAGTTGTTTATTATCCTTGAAATTTAAAAAAAAATTTAGTGCATAACTAGTATGACTTTCAAGTTGCAGATTCAGCTCTTTATTTCAGAAAGAGTTTTCTTCTATTGTGTCTATTACATTTAAAACATCCATTTTGTCTTTGTTTTTTAAGAAATGTGATCCCTACCTATCCTATTTACCTTAATTCTTGTTATAGCTTTTTATTTTCTATTTCACATTTTTATTTCGTTCTGCCTCTTCTTCATGTCTTTATTTTTAATCAATGTTGCTGTTCTCTTTTTTTTTTTTGAGGTGGGTATTTTTAGCCTTTTTAAAATTTTTATTTTTATTTTAGCATACTATGGGGGTACAAATGTTAAGGTTACGTATATTGCCCATGACCCTCCTCCTCGAGTCAGAGCTTCAAGCATGACCATCCCCCAAACATTGCACATCTCATTCATTGTGTTTGTATATACCCATCCTCTCCTCTCCCCTCCCACCTGCCCAACACCTGATAAATGTTATTCCTATATGTCCACTTAGGTGTAGATCCGTTAATACCAATTTGCTGGTGAGTACATGTGGTGCTCATTTTTCCATTCTTGAGATACTTCCCTTAGTAGAATGGGTTCCAACTCTATCCAGGAAAATACAAGGAGGTGCTATGTCACCATTGTTTCTTAAAGCTGAATAGTACTCCATGGTATACATATACCCCATTTTATTAATCCATTCATGAATTGATGGGCACTTGGGTTGTTTTCACAACTTTGCAATTGTGAATTGTGCTGCTATAAACATTCGAGTACAGATGTCTTTTTCATAGAGTGACTTTTGATCTTTTGGGTAGATGCCTAGTAGTGGAATTGCTGGATCAAATGGTAGATCCACTTGTATCGCTTTAAGGTATCTCCATATTGCTTTCCACAGAGGTTGAACTAGTTTGCAGTCCCACCAGCAGTGTAGGAGTGTTCCTCTCTCTCCGTATCCATGCCAGCATTTATTATTTGGAGACTTTTTGATAAGGCCATTCTCACTGGAGATAAGTGATATCTCATTGTGGTTTTGATTTGTATTTCCCTGATGATTAGAGATGTTGAACATTTTTTCATATGTTTGTTGGCCATTATTCTGTCTTCTTTTGAAAAATTTCTGTTCATGTCCTTTGCCCATTTTTCGGTAGGGTTGTTTGATATTTCCTTGCTGATTTTCCTGAGTTCTAAATAAATTCTAGTTATCAGCCTTTTATCGGATGTGTAGCTTGCGAAAATTTTCTCCTATTCTGTGGGTTGTCTGTTTGCTCTCTTGACAGTTTCTTTGGCTGTGCAGAAGCTCACGCTGGGTAATAGACTTGAACATTAGGTGTGAAACTGTCAGAATTCTAGAGGAAAACGTTGGAAATACTCTTCTAGACATTGGCCTAGGCAAAAAATTTATGAAGAAGACCCCAAATGCAATCACAGCAACAACAAAAATAAATAAATGAGACCTGATCAAATTAAAGAGAGCTTCTATTTTTATGATCTTCAGCCTGAAGAAGAGCAGATAGTTACCTTTTTCCCACATAACTGTCTACCTGTGAGTCTATCCTGGAACGTGAAGCAGATATTCTTGAGATTAAAGCAGCGAATAGGAGAGAAAAGCGAAAACACAGTTTTGTATTATCCATAACTAAAGTGGTAACACAGCTAGTTAATTCACACCAATGGAAGAAATGTATGATATATTCAGTTTCTCTCTGAAAGTAGTAGAAGGAGAGAAGCTATACCATCATTGGGTTGACTGATAAAATATTAGATGTTTTTTTAAGATTCCTCTGCTCAGAAAACAATTCTCATGCCATGTTGAAAAATGAGCTTGATGAAAAACTTAAACAAGATACGACAGGGAAATCCCATCAGGTTGAGAGAGGAGGTAGCAAGAGTGTATTTTTCTCTGTATGTAAGTGGCTGGCTTAAGTTCTCATCATTTTTCTGGTCAAGATCTTATCCCGGTGTCTCTGTTGAAGTTGCCCTCTTCTCAACGCATTAAGTATTGTGACATCCGATTGTTATCAAGAAGGAAGCCGTTGTTGAAAATACATTGCACCATGCGGCAAGGCACTTGTTACCACCGGGACTCAGGTCTTAAGGCAGTTCAGGAGGAGCTTCCGTTCTCGCTGAGAAACCCAAGAAAGACGGCAATTAGAGGATAAGAGAATATATAATTAACTGCCACTCTGTGTGGGGAAGACAATTAGAGAACAAGGCAACACAGATGTTTTAAGGTGCTGATTGTGGGTTTTACACAGTAATGAAAAATTGGAGAAAACATCATCCGTGTGGGCTTGTTGCTTCCCTGTTCACGGTATCCCTCTGAGCAATACGAGTTGAGTTCGATATCATCCTCGGGGTGGTCTTGGCTTCTCTTCCTCTACCAGGGAATTACTGCACCCCGTAAATGGAGAGATCGATCCACAGATACACATGCACCATGAATTTCCATTTCACTGGTAGATGGAGTGTAGCCGCAGATGGAGTGTAGCCGCAGAGTGTAGCCACGTTCTTAAGTCGGCTGTGGTCCAGCTGCACCAAATGCATATTTTTGAACTAATTCCAAAATGTAATTCACTTTGATCATTACTCTCATACAAATTTCTTGTGTTTTCTTCACTGTAAAATATTCTCGTGATTAATCTTTCGGTAGACCAAAGGTGACATGTTTTGAGATTTCATTTGTGCTAAATCATGAATGATTCATTCTTTACTGAAAGTAAACACATATATCATATTAAATCATATCATGTCCTGCTGAACTGAACTGAATTCTCACATAAGTGTTTTATTATTTTTAAATAGGTTTTGTAATTGGCATAGAACTTCAGATTGTCTACATAGAGAAAATATCTGATATAAAAAAAAAAAGTACAGTGCTCATAATTTATCTTGACAGTTTAAAATCATGTTTAATGATTTTAATTCTGGGGAAAACTAGAAGGTACCCAGTTGTCCAGCACCAATTCTTTATTTTCAAAATAACTGTTAAGCCATCAACTCTTATCCTTTAAAAAAGATAACCTTCCCTTTGCTTGTCATATGCCAAAAATAAAAATTCTTAACCATAATTGTGACAGTTTTATAAGCCTGCAAAATATGCAAGTAGGTATCTGAATAGAAGATACAAACAAAATAACTCTTTTGTTCTATATTCTTTTGCTTTTGTGTTTTGATCAGATAATTAATTTTCATGGAGTTTTTAATGATCTATGTGTAGTGAATTCTGGGAAACATATATCCAGTTTTTAGTCACGTATTGAATATCTTGAACACATTGTCAGCATCAAAATTGCCTATAATATATGGTGACCATTGAAAATTTTCCTTTGAGGTAAAAACTGTAATTTGTCCTATTTTCAAGCTATCAATTCTTCAATAATTACATATATGTATATATGTGTGTGTATATGTGTGTGTATACCTATTTTAACATAATAGTTTACTGAAAGACCTCTTTTTTATGACTAGGACATGTTAAATTTTCATGAAAATCCCTAGGATTTTGAGCCCTACAGAAAAATTGCAGTGTGTCTATTGCATTGTGTCAGTGTGTTTTTTGTGATATTTCAGCACTGGATATGTTCATTATCCCATATATCAGCGGTCCCCAACCTTTTTGGCACCAGGGACCAGTTTCATGGAAGACAGTTTTTCTGTGGACCACGGCTATGGCGGGGGTGGTTTCAGGATGATTCAAGTGCATTACATTTATTGCGCATTTTATTTCTATAGTTATTATTACATTGTAATATATAATGAAATAATAATACAAACCTCTCTGCTAATGATAATCTGTGTTTGCAGCCACTCCCCAGTACTGGCATCACCACCTTAGCTCTGGCTCAGATCATCAGACATTAGATTCTCATAAGGAACAGCAACCCAGATCCCTCACATGTGCAGTTTATAGTAGGGTTTGAGCTCCTATGAGAATCTAATACCACCGCTGATCTGGCAGGAGGCGGAGCTTATGAGGTGATGTGAACGATGGGGTTCGGCTGTAAATATAGATAACACTTCTCTCATTCACCTGCTGCTCACCTCCTGCTGTGCGGCCAGGTTGCTGACAGGCCATGGACTGGTACTGGTCCGTGTTCCGGGTGTTGGGGACCACAGCCATATATGAAATCTTATTTTGTGATGTCTAGTTTAACAGACCTAGTACATCGAGAATTTTTTGGTAGAAACTTTACATAGTCCTTGCCTAAAATCTTGCAGTGAGTAGGTAGGTAATTTACTCTGGGCTCACCTGACTATATTTCTGTTGTTGGCTTTCACTATTCTACTAATCTGGAAGTAAAGGCTTCTTCTTTCCTTTCTTTTTAACAGTCTATTTCTGTATCATCTTCCCTTAGGTAACATCATGTAATGAATTGTCAGAAAAAAAATTAAGTGTATGTTATTAAAATGGGAACTTAGAACCTAAATGGAGATTCATCAAGCTTTACTAGCCTAATGGTTTGTAACAATGACCACAGCGTATTCATAAAACCCATGACCCTTACGTATATACCTGCGCATGTTAACGGTCTTCAGTTGTGAAAGATATAAAGACATTTTGTAATTTAATCTGCTTGATAAAGTATTAATATGACAGTCACTAATTTTTATTCATCTAATTCTTAATGCATCACATTCTTAATTCATCTAATTTATTCAATTCCTATTTATCTAAATGATTTGAGGCTCCTGCTGGTTTTTTATCCCTCGTCTACTTTCCATGCGGGTGTCTGGTCCTCTCTGCTTTGGTGCACTTGAGTATTGTGTGTGATTCTGCAACCCAAGGCACTTTGCCATCTCTGACCTTGACCGAATCCAGCTCCTCTAGACAGACCACTGACTCTGTTTATTTTTTTATTTATTTTTTATGACCAGGTTTACAAAGCTGGCAAGACACCCACTGCTTACTCTAGGCAAACAAACAACTACCTATGCATATTACTCAGTCACCATGACAAAACTGCTGTTTGGAATACTTCACGTTTGCAAAGATGCTCTTGTGATGGTATTTTTTCAAGTGACCTTGACGTTTTAAATTGGCACTATTGGCTATTGACAACATCCATATTCGATGCTATGATTGTTATACTGTTACTTTTGTTTTCTTATGCTCCTTCAGCTCATTAAATATGTGTCCTTACAAATATCCATCACTGCCTGGGAAGTTACTTCCCAGGAGCTGAGGAATTTGGTGATCCGTCCAGTCCCTCCTGACATTTGCCTGTACGTGCAGAGGTCATCCATGTCTTTCCGTTGATTTTTGTCAACTGGCACTTCTTTTCCTTCCTTCCTGTGGACTTAAGAAATGGTTTGAAGCTGTGGCTCCAAATCAAGGCATGTTAGATTCGTAACTAGAATTCATCTTCACAGGGGACTGGTCCCAATCTGTTCCATCTTATTCAGCTTGTCAACTCCTACTATCTGGCTAAAACACGCTAATGCGGTGCTGGCCAGTCTGCTGTCAGCTCTTCCTAATTGTCTGGTTCCAAGGCAATAGTGCGTGTTACACATATTCGTTTAGCTGTCCAATTAACACATGTTTCCAGGCCGTTCTGAATAGAGGAGCTGACTCTTCCTCCTTCAGCCCAAACACAATAAGACAAAACACAAGGGCACTTACACGACATTGATCTTTACTTTATCTTAAAGCTCATAGGCTAAGGGTTATCATACGGTCCTGTGTATCCATCTTTTTACAGCCTGGAACTGCCCGTTAAGGCCAGGCATGTTGGCACACACCTGTATTTCCAGCTACTCAGGAGGCTGAGGCAGGAAGATCCCTTGAGCCCAGGAGTTCCAGTCCAGCCTGGGTGCTAGAGTGAGATCCCATCTCTAAAAAACTGAACTAAAATTTAAAATAAATTTAAAAAAATAAAATAAGTGAAACTGTCCAGTTAAAATTACAGCTCTTCATTTGTGACATCAACATTCTTCATTTTGTGTAGGAATAAAACAGGAGTAAAACATTATGCGCATCCTTCAAACCTGATAGAATAGTGTTGGCATTTGAGAAGATTCCCATCGTCTACAGGCAATGGGCACCATGAGGGTCCACCCCTTAGTAAATAGAATGGAATTAGCGAAGTGTGCAAATGGATACTTCTAGGAGGCTGGATTTGGACTTCCAAGAAGGAGGGAGGAAAAAGGACCACAGCTAGATCTTTAAGAGCTTCAGGCAGCAGGAGAGCTTTGTCTGTTCCCCTCACCCTTTCGTAACTGTAGGGCGTGTTTGCTTTAGACAGATTAGTAGCTGACAACCTGACAGTGGCCAATGGCCATTACAAAAGGGAAGGTCGTCCACCTGTGGATTCCATTGCAAAAGTACCATATCCTGCAGAGGAACGGAAGCCTGGAATCTCATCTGGCACAGAATTACGATGGAGATGCACATCCAAAACAGTCCCTCTTTGGCTGCTGTTTCTAACGTATGTATACTTTATCCCCATTCAAAAATTCTCAAGGTGTTGTTGGAAGAACAGGGTAAAATGAAACATACATTTTTGATCTATGGTTAAATATGATGGACCTTAGAATGCAGCTTACCTTATATTCCTCCAACAAATACGTGAGATTCTAATTTGGGAACCGAAGTAAAACATTATTTTATTTTATTTTTTTGAGACGGAGTCTCACTCTGTTGTCCAGGCTAGAGTGAGTGCTGTGGCGTCAGCCTAGCTCACAGCAACCTCAAACTCTTGGGCTCAAGCGATCCTCCTGCCTCAGCCTCCCAAGTAGCTGGGACTACAGTCATGCGCCACCACGCCTGGCTAATTTTTTCTATATATATTAGTTGGCCAATTAATTTCTTTCTATTTATAGTAGAGACAGAGTCTCACTCTTGCTCAGGCTGGTTTCGAACTCCTGACCTTGAGCAATCTGCTCGCCTCGGCCTCCCAGAGAGCTAGGATTACAGGCGTGAGCCACCGCACCCGGCTTCCGAAGTAAAAAATTATTGCGTGTATTAACTTCCTGTTTACTAAGAGGCCACCATGATGATTTCATTTGGAAATAGCCATTGCTTCCTAATGAATGCCGATGATGTGTGGGAGCTATTGATTTTCAGTTGTGGCCGTGTTTCTATGATTATAGATCATTGCTCTCTTTGCAACCTACCTTGGACGAGCAAACTGACCATGTTGTGGCATCATGAGAAGAGAAAAGTCCCCACCGGTGTTGCAGGTGGAATGTGTAACATACATGACAACTCATGGTGACCGTGATGATTGTTTCCTGCTGCTGTTCTACTTTTTAGTAGTGACAAAAGCATCCAACTGAAGTAGGATATTTCTGCTTTGAGTGGCTTGTTTAGCTCAAGCTCAACATGTTTCAGAGCTTCCTAAGTAAAGCGTGCTGCCGGGCACTGACAGGTTCCCTTATTGAGGATCTAGAGTTAATTTGGATCCTGTCTGTGGAATACTGTTCGGGAATTTGGTTATGATTTCTAAAGGATTTCCATTGTAATGATGTAGGTAAATCTGTAAGGTTACCATCTCTCTAGATGGAAATGCCTACTCATGTGCCTGTTAAGTACACTGTAAGTATAGGGGTTTGACCTCCTAAATAAAAACTTTCTTCCCCCCATGGTTTATGTGAGTATCGTATGCCTTCTGAGCAGCAAGAGACGCATTGGCCAGTTTCCACTTGCGGCTCTGCGCTTCCCAGAGCCAGCACGCTCGTTGAGTTCCAGTCTGCTGCGTGAACAACAAGTGGAGAAACATGATCTTCCTAAATGGCTCGCAAGCTGCTAAGTGAATGATTTGTGTTCCCTTGGAATCCAGGCTGTAAGTGGAAATGCCTGCTCCTCACCGAGTTACGACTCCACCAACACGCCATTCGAGGACGCGGATGATTGCCACATCCTCGCTGAAGCATCCAGACTGAGCCCGGATTTCTCTTTCAACAGAGCAAAAGGCCAAAGGCAGACTTGGCAGACAAGGCAGCTCCGGTCTCACGGGAGAGTTTTCTTCCTTTATCAGTCTTTCCGTCGTCCTAAGCTTTCCAACCGTGGTAATCTCCCATGTCATGTGGCTGGGGTTCATCCCGGGAGCTTGGTTTCTCACTGGGGGTGCTTTCCACCGACGTAGAGAGAGACAGACAGGCGAATTAAAAGGAGAGAAAAAATGCAAATTAAAAGAACCAAGGCACAGCACAGAAAGGTTTACAGAGCACCAGGGAAGCCTCAGCCCCAATCAAGCCGCTGCTTTCGTTTCTGAACTGCGTTATTATAATTCGTGATGTCCAAAGCTTGTGTTGGATTCCGTGGATATGTTCAGAAATGATTTTACTGCCTCTATATCCCTTCTGAATTATGCATTTAGAAGCAATGGCTGTATGCTGGAATGCACAATGTCCTTTAATTCCAAGAGGGGCTTAAGTGCTAAAGATAACAAACACAGCAGTTGAGAAACGCACGCATGTGCGTGCGCGTCGGGGCCGTGGAGAAGGAGGTGGCCGCTGCCTGCCGCGTGTTTGGAACAGACGGGGACGCTCTCCCGGGTACCGCCTCCACGCCGCGGGAGGACAGCTGACAGGCAGCCCAAACGCCCGTGCAGACTGCTGGCCTCCAGATGGCCTGCCCATGCTGGCTGGCACTCCTTCAAAGCCTGCCTTCCTTGGGTCCCTAACAGAATTCACATTACCTGGAATTTGAGGGAATTCGTGGGGTTGGCTTAACAGATTCCTTACATAACTCACGATGTGCGGGCACAGAGAGTATAGATGAAAATGGATGCAACGACAGCCCGTGCGTGTTAGTTTCCTTTTGCTGCACGACGAATTTGCTGCATGGCTCGTGGCTTAAAGCAACACACATTTATTATCTCGCCATCTCTGTGGGTCAGGAGTCTGGGCATGCCAGGGCTGGGTTTTCAGCTCAGCGTCCCGCAGAGATGCAATCAAGGTGTCGGCTGGGCAGCGTTCCTTTCTGGAGCTCACAGCCCTCTTACGAGCTCACTCAGTTGCTGGCAGAATTCAGTCCCTTGTTGTTGTAGGACCAAGGTCTCACTTTCTGGCTGGCGTCTGAGGGGGCTGATTTTAGCTCCTAGAGGCCCCCAGCCCGCACCTTCTTGCCATGTGACCTTCTGAAGGATCCTCTCAATACGTCTTAGATAGCATAATATAATCAAGGCAGTAGCATCCCACCCCGTTTCCCCTGTAATGCAACATAACCAGGGACACCTTCTATCCATCCCATCTGGCCCAGCTCACACCCAACTTCCTGGCATTATAGGATACATGGCTCTAGGGTGCATTCTCCACGCGGTTGCTCCCAATTCTTAAATGTTCTATGCATGAGTTTCCTAGGGCTTCCGCAACAAACTAGCACAACAGAAATGCAACTCTCTCCAAGTTCTGGAGGCCAGAAATCCAAAGTCAAGGTGTTGGTGTGGTTGGTTCCGTCTGGAGCCCTGAGGCAGCACCTGCTCCAGGCGTCTCTCCTGCCTTCAGGGGGCTGCCGGCAATCCCTGGCTTTCCTTAGAAGCAGGACCTCGATACTTTTCTCCATCCTCACGTGGACTTCTTCTCTGTGTACGTTTCTGGGTTCTTTCCTCTCCTCAGACACCAGTCAGTGCATCTGGGGCTCGCTGCAAACGCAGTGACGCTGGTGGCTCTCCAAGTGATCACGTAATTCCATCTGCAGGGACCTGCCGTTGTCTCCCCTTATCCACCGTTTTGCTTTCCATGGTTTCAGTTACCTGTGATCAGTTAATCTCTTCACCTAGCTAACTCTTTAGAGATTAGGAGTTAATCTCTCACTGCACCTAATTCATAGATTAAACTTTATCATAGGTATTTGTGCATAAAGATAAAACCATGGTATATACGGGGTTTGGTACTAGCTGCCATTTCAGGCATGCATGGGGGTCTTGAAACATATGCCCCCAAGGATGGACAGGGTGGGGACATGCTACCGCGTCTCCAAATAAGGTCATATTCTGAGATCCTGGGTGGAAGTGAATTGCTGTTATGTATAATCTATCTCTATCTATAATCATGCACGTTATGTGTGCAATCATATGTCGTGCATGTGTGTATATATATGTATGTATATGTATATAATGGCACCATAGCTATTAATAACATGCTCATGGCAGGAATTTTGAAATCTGATGTGATTCTCGAATGCATTCTCACATATTCGGGGAGACTATGGGCTCCACGAGGGCAAAGATGGGGCTTCCCTGTTCACGATCCTCAGTCCTGGCATGTTAGACTAAACAGGTGGCAGGAACCCCAGCTCACCTCCCTGCTAGCAGCATTCTGTGGCTCCACTGGGGAAGAAACAGAGGTTCTTGCTGTGTTTCCAACAGTGGGATTGTGCATAGCCATCAAAGGCTTCATTCCATTGTATGAATGGAATTCATGAACGTGGATGTTTTCTAAGCGTCTCTGCAGAAGGCAGCAGCTGATATGGGGAACGAGATGGTGAGCAAGGCCACTGCGGTAGGAGTTACCACAATGCGACAACACACCCTGGATTCTATCCGTGCCGAACTTTACGATTTGAAAAAGTTTCTCTGGCATTACTTTCCCCAACTGAGTAGCTCTGCAATACGCTTTGTGACATCCCATTTTATCTTTCCTATTGTAGGGGAGGCCAGTGTTACTCTGCCTTCTTAGAGTTTTTTCCGTTAAACCCGAGAATTGAATGGACAAAGGACAGGTCAACAGGAGAAAATCACACCAGTCCCTGGGATTTAAGGTGTCTGTGACGTGACAGCCTTCAGAAGGAAAGGAAGACCCAGACGAGTGGCAAAACCGAAGTGCTTTCATACAGGTTTGAACAGAGGTGGTGGTGGAAAAGTCACTGTACAACGTGCAGAGAGGAAGCATGAGAATTCTTCCAACGACGGTGTTTTTACACAAACTTCTCTTGGTCTCAGTGTCCCCTTCTTGGTGATAAGAATGTGACTCTCCTTCTGGTATAGGAAGGACATACTCCACGTGGGAGTTTTATCTCCTGCTTTCAGAAAGAAAAATCAGAACACCTTCCTTGCACCTGGCTTATTTTTTTTTTTTTTTTCTTCTTCTTCTTCTTCCTGTTCTTTTTCTTTTCCAAGTGCCTTGAGCTCAAAGAATCCCACGCCAAGGTGGCATTTCCGGGGTGGTATATTTTGCCATCCCTCACTTTACACTCTCCTGTTGCTACCTGGGTCTTTCTAAATATCACTCACAATTTTTGAACATGGTTTTGTTATGACCTTATTATTTGACAAATATCTTTATGCAAATAAAGTTCAATTGGCATCCTTGTATTGTGTATTAAGATCTTTAAAATGATAATTATTCTATGTGGAATTTTCAGCTCTTCCGTGCCACAACTTCCTTTAATAATTTTAATCTTGACTTCATCCTTGAGCTTCATGGAGTTTTTCTATGCTCAATGTCTTGGATTGTTTTTCTGTATGATTTTTACTCTGTGCGTCGGGGGATATACCTTCTTAGCACGTCCGTGTCTGAAAACACTTTCTCAAAGGACAGACTGGCAAAGGTTTTCTACCAAAACATGGTAGACCTTGTTCCATTGTCATCTGTATCTAGTGTTCCAGAGAATTCTAAGGGGGGTGAGTTTCTGTGTGTTTATAACGGAACTAAAGACATTTTGGGGGACTGATTGCAAACCAACCAACAGAGCACAGATGGCTTGGGAGCCAGGATCTACACCCTGTTGTAGGTCAGGACACAGTACAGCAGGAATTTCATGGGACCAAGAACCAAGAATAGAACCCACCACCTAGAATATGGTTTGCCCTTGGAGAACCCATGCTTCCTCATCTCAGCTTCTATCTGCACGCCTCTTTTAGCGTCTCCTGGTTTACCAACTCCTTTGGCTTCTTTGAGAAAATGAGCCATCCAAGATGCCTACACCCCTGAGTTCTGGCTCTCAGACCCCAGCCAGGGGGGTGGGGGACCAGGGTCAGGGCAGAGGGGTGCGTGTCCACATAACCTTTGACACAGGGACCACCTCGTTTTAGATGCAGTGAACGGATCATCTGCACTGATACCTCCAAAGACCTCTTCTGTTATAGAGAGAACTTTGGGTTTTCTGCCTAGATCATTTTGTTTGGTTTCCTTTACTTCACTAATTTTAAAGTAACCTGCCAGGATACGCCTCCACCTGTAGCTGTTATCTGGAAATGATGAGGCTGTTAAACTCAGAAAGGTTTTCTTCGTGGTGTCTGATTCCTCTCAGATATCTCCGTGTGTCTTCCCAGCCCATCATCCATCTCGTGTTTCATTTGCTAGTCACTTTCCTTTCTTTCCTTCACTTATGGATGATACACAGCTGATGCACTGTCCTGATGCCCTTTCTCTTTTTGGTACCTTTACTGAGCTTCCTTTTCTGATCTTTATACTAGATATGTATTTCCCTGAGTGATGCTATTCTTTATTAAAAATATATATGTATACATGTGTGCACAAAATTGTGTGTGTATATATTATGAGTGATCCGTTATTTATTAAAACAAATAATGTATTTGTACATCATATATTTATACCATATATACTATATATGTGTTTATAAAGTATAGATTGTATATACCTTTTATACACATTTGATGCTATTTCTTATTAAAATTATATACATATTTATATATACACATGTATATATAAATATATATATATATTTTTTTTTTTTTTGAGACAGAATCTGGCTCTGTTGCCTGGGCTAGAGTGCAGTGGCCTCATTATAGCTCACTACAACCTCAGACTCCTGGGCTCAAGTGATTCCCCCTGCCTCAGCCTCCCAACTAGCTGGGACTATAGGCATGAGCCACTGTGCCCAGTTAATTTTTCTATTTTTTGTAGAGATAGGGGTGTTGCTTTTGCTCAGGCTGATGTCAAACTCCTGGCCTCAAGTGATCCTTTCACCTCGGCCTCCCAGAGTGCTGGGATTACAGGCGTGAGCCACCGGACCCAGTTGAGATATATTTTTAAATAAATAGCAAAAGTGTATGTGTATATGTGGAGGCCCGTGTGTGTACACTCATGACCAGATTTAGAGAATGCTATTGTAAAATCTGACTGCATAATAATCTATGTGCACACACATATACATATACACACACACAATAAAAATGTCATCATCATTATTAATGCATGCTGTGTTCATTAATAAATATATGTTGGCCCACAATATAAACCTCGACATTACAGACATGCTGACACACATTCTCATTGTTGTATTAAGCATAAATGATTAATCCAGTTTTTATTTCATGCTAAAATGAGGTTGTTATATCTCCCTACTTCTTCAAATGTTAAGCAAAAGAAAGACTTTATTATATTCAAATTATTATGAGTACAATAAAATAATATAACAAAGGAAATAAACCTCCTTTACTTTCTTTTATGAAAGCCATTTGGGATAGACCCCAGCAAGTGTGGCCAGGGGTGGGAGGATGAGATTTCTTAGAGAAAGACTGGCATTTGAACATGTCTTAACATTATTTGCCATTTCCTTATTTACTCTTTCTTAAGCTGTTAAGTATTTTGAGCTGGATTTAGTTGTTTCCAGCCTCTTCAACTGAAAGTAATAATAATAAAAAACCCCAAATCCTTAACCTGAAGAGATTTTATAAATACTTGAAATTGCATATAATTACCAAAGAAATGAAATCATTAAGCTAGAAATTACTTTTTCTATGGATCTCTAAATAGCATGCTTTAAAAAAGAAAAAAAAAAGGAACTCACTTTGCATAAATCTGTAAACACCTAGAGAGATACTAAACTTATATCTTGGCCCCAGGGAAATGTTTTATGGATTTACAAAAGAGTGAAATGATTGGCTTACAGTCATTAAGCATATGAGATTAAACAGTTGTCTGAGATTAAACAGTTGTTGTAAAGAAAATCCCATCATATAATCACCACACAGTATTATTTTGTGAAGTAATATAAGGGTAACGTAAATATAGAAAGAATATTAAAATTGAGACAAATAAGAGATCATCAGGATGTATTGTTAAAAGCTGGGTAGTATATTATGGTTATAGAATTACCTAAGGATTCTGAATCCTTAAATGCAACAACTTGCAATCTTATAAAAGTCTCTGCATCATTAGCAATGGAGGACTGAGTTGAAAACATAATATCTCTTAAGAAGCATTGGTGTAGCCCCATGCTCTTGCCTAATGTATGGGCTGTATCTGGTAAAGATATTTGTGATGATTGAGTGACCTACCCATAGTCATTCAGGTCTCCGCTTCAACCCACATCTAGGATCAGCAATCTCTTTGCATCCACTCTTTTCTTCCTCTTTGGAAATCCTACCCCTCTTATGAACCACAATTTCTGACACCTACTTCATGTCTTCCAAACAAAAATGGGTCATTTCCTTGAATACCTGTTGTTCTTCATCCAGTTAATTTTTGTGGCATACTTCTTATTTTCGTTATTCCACCAAAGATTCTAAGACACAGCCAATGGTGTATTCGTCTCTGTGTTTCATAATTTATATTGGAAGACTGAATTAAAGCCATTTTGCCAGGAACTAACACAACACCCTGCACAAAATAATTCTCACTGTTTGCTACAAAGATGACACCGTGTTGTTATGAAGTGTTTTGGTTCTGTGTTTGAATCCCCAAACCCTGACATCTGGCTCTCATCAGTCAAATTACGTAACAACTCCTCGCTACATTTTTCTCATCTGTAACATTAGGGCAAAATATTTCCTGAAATTTTTAAGAAGGTTACAGATATTTGGAATGGTGCCCTGCATGTGGTAAGCAAATATCGCAATCTCGTTGTTAATATTCTCATTATGAGATAACAGCTGCAGTAGAAGGACCACAGGAATGGGAATAAAAAGGTGCTAGTTTTCACTCTATCACCAGGTAGCCTGCAGTATAGACACAGTGATGCACTATAAACCTTGTTCTATAAATACTGGCTGGGTCGCTGTTTCTAGAATCCTATAGGCAAGTCATCCTCATTAGCTTGTCTTCAGGCTCTTGAAGTATAAAATGTAGATTATTAAGTAAAAGGAACCCAGGCTTCTTGGTGAAATAGCTGATTCTGGAAATAGGGCAAAAAATATACAAGACAAGCTTGGGGTGTCCTACAGAGCCAGAAAATAAGAAAACGTCCAATACACACATGCACACACAGTGACACAGTGACAGAAGTACCTCCAGTGAGCATAGAGCCAAGTGAAAGAGATTTGGATGGACCAAGCTGGAACAATTGGAGCAAGAAAATCAAGTAGTCAGGAGTTATAATCAGAGTATAAAATACGTAGCCACAATTCCCTACTGACATACATGACTGAATACATTAAACAAGATGCTAATTTCCTAATGGTGCTGTGCAAAATTACTGCAATGTTTTTGGCTTGAAACAACCCAAAGGTATCTCCCAATTTTCTTTTGTGGGATGCCTGCATTTCATAGGTCAGAAATCCCACACGTGTCCCCCTGGGCTGACATCAGGGTGCCAGTAGAATCTCTTGCCTTTGAGAATCCTTAGGGGAAATCTTTTTCCTTCCCTTTCTCTGTTTGTAGAGGACGCCTACACTCATTGGCTCCTCGCTCCTCCTTTGATCTGCAAAGCCAGCGGCAGTGGAGCATCTTCTGATCTCTCTGATGCTGACTAAACTCCTGCCTCTGTCTTCTTTAAAGAACAGTTGTGATTGCCCTGGGACCATGTGGAGAACACCTAATAATCACCTCCTTCTTTTAAGATCGAGCAATGAGCAACTTTAATTCTATCTGCAAGCTTCATCCACCCTTGCCACTTAGCATAACATATTGGCAGGTTCTGGGGATTAGGATGTGGATATCTTGTTCTGGAGATGAGACAGATTTCCCGTGCAGAAACATTCCACATAACTTATGTAGATGCTCCTCCCTCAAGGAAGGGGAGTGTGCATCTCTACTCTTTCGGTTTGGCCATGCACAGTGACTTCCTTCCAAAGAGAACGATATTGAAAGGGGAGAAAAAGCGTGAATTTACAGGGGAGATTCCTGACAAACATGACCTCACCCAGGTGGTCAAGGCTCACACCCACAGTGTTAGGCTGTGTTCGGCAAATGCGCCCTTGCTAGGATGTGACTAGAAGGGTACTTTACCTCTGCCTTCCTCCCCGAAAATGCATACCCTCAGTCTATGCACAGTAAATATCAGACACACCCCAGTTGTGGGTTAGTCTGCAAAAATGCTCAGGAAGGACTCTTCAAAACCAGCAAGGTCGACTGGGCTCACGCCTGTAATCCTAGAACTCTGGGAGGCCAAGGGGGGCGGATCGTTTGAGCTCAGGAGTTCGAGACCAGCCTGAGCAAGAGCGAGATCCCGTCTCTACTAAAAAAAAAAAAAAAAAAAAAATAGAAAGAAATTAATTGGCCAACTAAAAATATATAGAAAAATTAGCCGAGCATGGTGGTGCATGCCTTAGTCCCAGCTACTCAGGAGGCTGAGGCAGGAGGATTGCTTGAGCCCAGGAGTTTGAGGTTGTTGTGAGCTAGGCTGACACCATGACAATCTAGCCTGGGGCAACAAGACTGAGACTCTGTCTCCAAAAAAAAAAAGCCATCAAGGTCATCTCCAGCAAGGGTCACGACCAAAACAGCCTAAGGAGGCATTATGACGAAATGTAATACAGGACCCTGGATGGGATTTGGGAACAGAAAAAGGAAATTAGGTAAATGCTAAGGGAATAGGAATAAAATGTGGACTTTCATTAATAATTATATCTCAATATGGGCTTATTAATTATAACAAACGTACCAGCCTAATGTTACATGTTAATCAAATAGAGAACTGAGTGTATGGAAATTCTCTGTGCTGTCTTCACAATTTTTCTGCAAATCCAAAACCATCCTAAAATATAAGTTTATTAAAAGCAAACAGATACACAGATATTATACATTTTTTTTCTCTAATTCCCAGAGAGGCTTTAAAGATGCTAACATAGGACATCGATGAAGATGCTTTGAAAATTTCTCAAATTGAAAATTTCTCAAATTTAATATTCAAAGGAGATTTTGCTTAACAATGAAAGACACACACATCAAAAGTCTAGCCATCATTGTTCTCTACAGTATCTCAGTTGATTCATCTACAAAATGCACGATTATGATCAGCTTCACACTAATACTACGGCAAGGGGTTATATTGGCAAGATCTGGGCAAGACCTTTCTATTCTGAGCAGTTTGAGCTACATGGTAAAGATTCAGTACTCATCTGTTTTCCATGGGGAGCACCTTCTGTGCCCAAATAATTGACATGCAAATCACACCATAATCAGGGACACCCATAAAATGTTGGTAGAAGACAGTAGGGAAACTGAGGAACATGTCACAGAGTTTCTGGCACTTCGATTGGGTGTTCAAAAGTTTTCAAAAGTTAGCGAGTAAGTTTGCAGAAGAGTTTAGAGGCATCATATTAACCTCAGAAGGGAGGGAGAGGGTGTCTCATGAGCAAAGTCTGAAAAGGCAGAAAAATAGAGTAAATATTCATGGCATGATGGAAAATAATAATACTTCTCACAATAACACGAGCCAACAGTTGTGGAGCCAACATTTGCTGTGTGCATGATAGCATTCACACATTACCTGAGAATCAGGAAGTTTAAAAGAGAGAGAGCAATACCTAACATATCTGAATATGTGATTTTTAAGGTCTTTTAAGGTCCTTATTCCTTCAGAAAACTCCTGACACTTGGATCAAAGGAAATACTTTTGTGTTTCTTAGTCATAATTATTTTACGATGTAATGCTGTTAGTATTTTGCTTACTCACCTGAACTATTTAGGTACTTCCTCATTTATTTTGATTTTCCTATTTTTTATTCCACTATAGTCCTATGGTAGTTAGTACCAAGTATAAAAATATTAATTATTCAATTACAGGTCACCAAAATCATAATGCTAATTAGGAAAATCGATTACCCACTTTAAAGAAGACCATCATAATAGCTTTAATTTATAAATATCAAGCACAGTGGCAAACTGGTCGTGTTAGGATCTAAAACAATCTCTCTGATCAAGGTTCATGCTGGGATGTTAGGATGTTGTGTGTGACTCTAACTGTACATGTGGTTGAATGTGTGTGTGCATTAGTGTGTGGGTGCGTGTATGTGTGTGCATGCACACGTATGTGTGCCTTACAGTGAGAACCAAATAGCTACCACAGTTAACTTAGGCCAGGTTTCGCTCTTGTAACAAAAAAACTCCAAAATTTTAGCAGCTGTCACAAGCAGGCCTTATTTCTTTTTTCTGAAGTTTATGTTCATCTTGGGTGGACTAGGTTGTTTCTGACATATTCTGATTCATACCAGAATGTGGGGAAATAATGATACTTACCCAGGAAAACTCAGAATATTTTGAACCAATATACAGCCTACTATATACACAAATATGGGTTGCGTGAACACAGCCACACTGAAAAAAAAAAGATGAGAACCACATGCCTTTAGTTTGTTTCCCTGTTGGCATATCTGTTGTTGGTACCATTGTGTTCTCTAGATTGGAACTGAATAGGATGAGAAACATCTCCATTCTGCCTAACCTGCAAAGTTCCAGAGTGGGTAAAGTTGCAAAAACCCCTTTGGGCAGTAAGATAATTCCATCTTCCAAAGACTTGAGTGACCTTACGATTCCTAAAAAAATACATGTGTTTAGGACCCTTAATTGTGGTCCATTGGTTTTCATCTTCTGGCACAAAAGACTCAGGAATTGAAGAGTAGGGTGATTTTGTATAAATCTAGACTAATTTTTGTTTTTTGTTTCTCATTTTTTTTGAATGACGAGAACCATGTTTTCATATTCTAGTATGAATCAGGTACACACACAGGAAAAACTATAGGCAAGATCTGTATGATTTGATTAGAAAAGATAGATGAGCCACTTTAAGATTTAGACAGTTTATCCCTTACATAGACAGCTGAAGGAGGAAAAGCCAAAAATGCCAGCTCCTATAATCCTTGTCCCCTATACAAAATGTCATATGACATAGAAATTCCACCCAGTAGTCATCAGTTTGTGTCCCAACTACAGAAAGAGTCTTTTTTATCAGAGTTAGCACTGTATAATAAAGTATATATATATGTGTGTGTGTGTATATATATGTGTGTGTGTGTGTATGTATATCTGCAGAGGTTATTGGCTTTTCAATACAACATTTCAAGGGGTATCTTAGGGCAAATAAAAGTCAGTTTCATTTCCAACATGACTTTTCTTAATAAAGATACAGAAAATGTACCTAGCAGGATACAATATTGAATTACTTTCAAATTTTAAATATATTATGATTTAATCTCAAGCTCATAGAGATTCTTCAAGAGGTAATTTATTCCATCAGCTGAAAGTTCTAAAAAAAAAAAAAAAAAGGAGAGACTCATATAAATATAATACGATTTTCTTTTATTCCTGAGAACAGAAACATTTCAATAACCAAATTCACAACCAAAAAAAATAAAAATGCTAATATAAGGTTAGGCAATGTTCTATGACTGTAAAAAGAAGCACAGTCATATGTCAGTACTTATAAAATATTTAGATTTAGTTTGATTCCTAGCTGAGAAAGTGTGAAATCAATTTTTCCTAATTTCAGTAAAACAAGAAAGGCAAATTATTATTCACATTTTTTCTCATTCTGTCTTCCAAAGCTAGTCAGACAAAAACAAGAAAATATACAGATAAACTTACTATTTCCATTATTACAATGAAGAATTTTTGAACTGGCAGAAAATGACAAAGAATTAGAGCTTGCTTTTACTGTAATGACAAAAGCATTTCCTCAAGTGCTTTGAAATGACAACCCAAGATAAATTAAATGGCAAAGTTCTTACAGACTATATGCTCAAAAATTCTTATATGGCCAACTGATGAGGAATTATAATCTAATATCTATTCTCAAAATTTAAAAAAAGGAAAATGCAACATTGCATTTTTATACTTGAGTGGAGAATTAGTTATTCATACTGCAAAGAAGTGTCTATGCTTTTCTCACTACATTTATTATTGGTTCTTTACAGTTGGTACCATTGCGACCCTTTTCTTTTAGTAGGTGTGGGCTTGTAGTCAAAAGTACATGATTCATCTAATAGATATTTACCATGTAACTTGTTTTATATGTGCTAGATAGTTTGGAAGCCATTGAAAATAAGGGAATGCAGGCTGGGCGTGGTGGCTCACACCTGTAATCCTAGCTCTCTGGGAGGCCGAGGCAGGAGGATTGCTCAAGGTCAGGAGTTCAAAACCAGCCTGAGCAAGAGCAAGACCCCATCTCTACTAAAAATAGAAAGAAACTAATTGGTCAACTAAAAATATATAGAAGAAATTAGCCAGCATGGTGGTGAGTGCCTGTAATTCCAGTTGCTTGGGAGGCTGAAGCAGAAGGATTGCTCGAGCCCAGGAATTTGAGGTTGCTGTGGGCCAGGCTGACGCCACGACACTCTAGCCCAGGCAACAAAATGAGACTCTGTCTCAAGAAATAATAACAATAATATTAAAAAATAAAATTAATAAAAAGAAAATTAGGGAAAGCAGTAATGAAAAAAAAAATAATGGTCAATACGTTTGTTCTTTTGGAGCTAACAGTCTTAACAGTTATTAAACAAAGCATCGTATTACAAATTATAGTAAATTTTGTGAAGGAAAATGCCTACTGTAGTAAATAAATGAGGAAACCAAGTTCATTTTGGAGTGGAGGTTGCTGTGACCCAGGGAATGCCTTTCTGAGGAAATGGAATTTAAGCTAAAGAGTACAAAGGAGTCATGTGGAATATACTATTTGCAAGCAGAGAAAACAGCAGCATGTCCAAATGTCCTAAGGAGACCTGGTGATACAATGAGTTAAGTCATGTTCGTGGTGGCGTATCAGCTAGCTTTTGCTGCATAAGAAAACATCCCACTGATAAGCATTTTAAAACGAGGTTTATTTAGCTCACGATTCTGGATTGTGCATTTGGTTGTGCTCAGCCGGGAGGCTCTTCAGTCTGGAGTCAGCTGCCAGGGCTTTGGGTGTTCACTGGATGAGGATGGCCTCAAGAGGGGTGCTTGTCTGTGCACCACATGGAATAGCATCCTCCACAGGGAAGACTGTGGGAATTGCACGTGGATGTGTCCAAGTCCTCTAACAGCCAAAGCTGAGGTCAGGTACATTGTCACCCCACATCCTGAATTTCCAGAATAATCAAATCCATGCAGCTACAAGTAGAGGCATGTTTTCCTGGGGCTGGGAGGAAGAGGAATGGGAAGGAACATCAGTGGTTACAGGGTTTCTTTTTCAAGACTATTTCTGCCATTAAATAGTGTTGATTGTTGTACAAATCCATGAATATATTAGTAATCATTGAATTGCATATTTGGAAATAGTAAATTGTGTGGTTTAAGAATTATATCTCAAGGCCGGGTGCGGTGGCTCACGCCTGTAATCCTAGCACTCTGGGAGGCCGAGGTGGGTGGATTGCTCGAGGTCAGGAGTTCGAAACCAGCCTGAGCAAGAGCAAGACCCCGTCTCTACTATAAATAGAAAGAATTAATTGGCCAACTAATATATATAGAAAAAATTAGCCGGGCGTGGTGGCGCATGCCTGTAGTCCCAGCTACTTGGGAGGCTGAGACAGTAGGATCGCTTGAGTCCAGGAGTTTGAAGTTGCTGTGAGCTACGTTGATGCCACGGCACTCACTCTAGCCTGGGCAACAAAGCAAGACTCTGTCTCAAAAAAAAAAAAAAAAGAATTATATCTCAGTAAAGTTTGTTTTATGTTTTTTAAAAAAATGTAAACTAGAGGAATTAAGACATGCTAGGAGGCCAGGTGCCCTGACTCATGCTTGTAATACTAGTACTTTAGGAGGCTGAAGTGGGAGGATTGCTTAAGCTCAAGAATTTGAGACCAGTGTGAGCATGGGTGAGACCCCGTCTCTACTAAAAATAGAAAAACGTAGGGGGTCTGGTGGTGTGTGCCTGTAGTCCCAGCTACTCGGTAGGCTGGGCAGGAGGATCACGTGGGCCTAGGAGTTTGAGGTTGCTGTGAGCTATGATGACAGCATTGCACTATAGCCCAAGGGTGACAGAGAGAGACTTTATCTCAAAAAAAAAAAAAAAAAAAAAGACAAGCTAGGGATACAGAAAAGTAGATAAAATAGCTTAGAACTGAACAAGGGAGATAGAAAGAGACCCTAACAGATATTAAACACTTAGCATGAGAAGTGTTATAATACCTATGTCTCTAGAAATAGTATTGGTGTCTAACGGACTAATTAAAATGATCTCTGTGTCATACCATCCAGAGAAATTGCAAATGAATTATGACCCAGATGTGAAAAAAAACGTTCAAACTATTAGAAGAATATGTAACAAAACAAAACATCTTCATGTCTTTAGATTAAACGAAGAATTATCTTTTAAAAAAGGAGCAGACAGTATACAGGGAAATATTAATAAATTATACATTTTAAAACTTAATTTATATAATGAAAAATCGAGAATGTGGTTAAGGGCAACAGGATAGAAAAGAGGTCTCTAATGTTTATTAATCGTGTAAAGTTGGGCTAATTATTTAATCTCTTTATACCTAATTTTCCTCAGGTATAAAGTGGGGTATCACAAATTATCCATCTCATGGGGTAGTTGTGAAAAATGCATATTCAATATATGTAAAGCCCTTAGGAAGGTGCCCAGCACACACTTCGCATATTTATGTTTGCCATTACATCCTTGAGAAGAGGCCATCATCATGTGTACAAAGATGTACTACACATCAGTAACAGAGATAGATGTTCAGCCAGTGAAAAATTGGGATACTATTCAAGACGAGAATTAAGAATGCTCGTAATGCCATGCAGAGATGCACATCTCTGCTAGTTTTAAGGAATATGCAAATTGAAATACAAACTTCTAACATTTCATACTGCTCAGGCAGGAGCAAAATACTATCTGGTAATATCAAGTGTATAAGTGGCAGGAAATTCTCTTACCTGCTAGTGGTTGTGTAACATAATACAACTTTTTTTGGAAAGCAACATGCTAGTATCTGCTGAAGATAAAGTTAATAGTACCCTATGTATCAGTTAGCTACTGCTGCATAACAAAACACTCTGGTATTCAGTGCCTTAAGCCAATAAGTACTTATGAATACACAGGTCATGTTATCTGGACTTTATTTTGATAAATTTTGGCCCAACTCATTCATATGTCTGCTTTGTTGAATTTGAGTTAGTTTTCTCATGTAATTGGGGGGGTTCCTGGGGGTAATTTTGACTATGTTGGGTGCTTCTCCATTTGATCTCTTCTTCTCTAGCTCAGTAGTCTGAATGTCTTCATGAGGCAGTGGCAGGGTTTCAAAAGAGCAAGAACACATGCAGGGAATTTGGAGTCCCAGTCTTGGAAATAGCACATCATCATTTTTTTTTTCTTTTCTTTTGAAAAAACTCAAATCCTAAAGCCATCCAAGATACAAGGGATGAAGTCTTGGACTCCATCTCTATGCAGAAGGAACAGTACATTTGCAGAGAGTGCTGTAGAATTGGGGGCCTTTTGGCTGTCAGTTGACTATACCCTATAATTCAGTAATTCTCTCTCTTGTAGTTCTATGTCCTGGAGCAGAGGTCTCCAAACTGCCAGAAATCTGCCTGTCTGAAATCTTTCTAAGTATAACAGTGGTGATTTTAAAGACATCAGTTTTCAGGTACTCACCCTCCCGACGGATGTTCTCTTTTCTAAGCCACCTTATCACCAAAAACCTCTGCCCACATCAAAAAAGAATGACCTTCACTAGGCATGACAGGTTCTCACCACCCCGCTCTGCCATGGCATATGATACAAGACAGATCATTCCATCTGCTGCCTTCTGAGATGGCCCTTTGCTCTGCAAAATAAACTTCCCATCTTATACATATTTCCTTTGAGACTACAGTTTGGTCCTGTTCTGATGTTCTGATTTGGGGGCTGGGGATGGGAATGAAGCTGTAGGTGAGCAATGCCTGTTCTTTCAAATGCAGAAATCCAATTCTTCTGGCATCCACCAATTCTTCCAAGGTGCACGTGCACTGGTTGAAGCCCACCAACCTGTGTTCCAATCTGACAGTCGTCTTTCAGATCGACTGTGGTAAGAACAATTCACGTGCTGGTCAAATCTGTTTCGAAATGTATGTGGGGTGTATGTATCCCAGTTAGAGTCAGTTCTCAAGGTGTACGGAGAGCAGAGAAGGTTCAACAGGTTGAGTCCCTACCCTCCTTTCTTTTGGGGGTCAATCTGGTCCCCTCCCCCTTGTCCCATGCCAGCCTACTTCTTTCACTCAGGGCAGCCTGTCTCCTTTGCTCATAGAAATGTTCCCAGCTCTTCCGCCCATCCCAGCACCTGCTCAGCAAGCCCTCAGACTCATATTTGTGGACTCCTTCAGGGACTGCATGTTTAAAGGCTCAATATGTATTTGCAGAAGGAAGGGGTTTATGAGTGCCTGCAAGCACTGCGAGGAGGTTACGTCATAAACACTCCCTTGTTCCCCTGTCTGTATTGGATTAAAAGATTAAGCCCATACTCGGCTGCGGCCAAGTGACAAACTAATCAATCACATCCATATCTGTGATGGCCAAGAAAGCATTTATTTCTTTCTCCCCCGTAGTGCATGACAGAACTTTCCCTGTAATGTGTTTAGCTAAGAAGGGCTCTTTCTGTATTTAAGATAACAAGACTAAGTGGAAAACTGGCGTTTTGAGAGACAAAGTATTATACCATAAAATATGAGCATATCATAAATATGATATTTCATGTTAAGAGCAATAAAGCTAAAGGCTCTTTTTGGTTCTATTATTTCTTTATATTCCAGTGTAGATAATGTGGTCACAGGGGTATCTGATGACTTTCCATGATTATTTATATACATAAGTGGTAACAAATATTAAAATATTAAAAAGAACAGATAAAAAATTAATTTCCTGCCTGAAAATGTTAACAGCAATATCTATGATGACTTGGGACATTTTCTTTTGATTTTGATTTTTCCCTATTATAGTCTACCTTTTCCAAATGCTCTATAATAAAGTGTTTCTATTGCATTCATACCATGAAGCACTCCTTTAAATAGATTGACTTTTGAAAATAATGTGGATAGATCACTAAACGGAAACAACAGAAGAAGGGGTATAAAAAAGGATGAATATCCTTTAGCACTAGGGACATTGAAATATTTTATTTATAAAATGGTATTTAAATATTAATAACAGCATGGCTATGCTTTTGTTTGAAGTTATTTAAATATTCCCTTTAATATTTAAATCCGTTTCCCCATGGAGATTTGATAGAGATGCTAATTGTTAAGGGAAAAGAAATATTATTCTGGCATTTTAAGGAAGGGTAGGCAGGGGAGGGAAGGAGAAAACTCAAGGCCTGTTTGGATTTTGTTTGGGGTTTTTTGTCAGCCACAAGCTAGGATTTTCTGGAATAAACTCTAGCAGAATTATTTTTTTCCTGAACCCTCTAATACTTGTATTTATATAGTCTATGATTATATCTAAATTATGTATTCAAAAGAACTTGGTTTGTTTCTAGACATTTAATTAATTCTATTTGCTCAGACAAATAGAACAGCAGTTTATTGAAAAAGAACAAAGGTGTGGAAAATTCAATATACACAGAACAGTCAAGGTGGTATGTAATGGTGTTATTGGGTCAGGCTCTGCTATATAAGATTAATTTAAAATCATGGTTTGGCAAATAATTTCTATCAAAATCTCAGCAGGAGTTTCTGCTTCGGTTGACAAGCTGACACGGAAATTTGCATGGGAAGGCAAGGAACATGGAATGTATCAAAGAGATCTTGGAAAAGGGGAAGAAAGGGGGAAGGCTTCCATTTTCATACTTAAAAAGGTACTATAAAGCTATAGTAAGCAAGGCAGTGGGCTATGCACGGTAGGAAGGAAATGTAGACCAATGAAATATAATTACGGTTGACCCTTGACCAATGCCAGGGTTAGGGGCACCAACCTCCATGCAGTCAAAAATCCACATATAAATTTTGACTCCCCAAAAACTTAACTACTAATAGCCTACTGTTGACAGGAAGCCTTACTAATAACACAAACCATTGATTAGTATGTTTTGTATGCTATATGTATTATATACTGTATTCTTATAATAAAAGTAAGCTAGAAAAAACAAAATGCTATTAAGGAAATCATAAGGAAGAGAAAATATATTTACTATTAATATTTATTGAGTGGAAGTGGATCCTCATAGAAGTCTTCATCCTCATAATCTTCATGTTGAGTAGACTGAGGAGGAGGAGGGAGAGGAGGGCTTGGTCTTGCTGTTTCGGGGTTGGCAGAGGTGAAAGAAAATCTGCATGTAGGATTTTCTTAAACTGGGTGAATCCACCCAGTTTAAACCCACGTTGTTCAGGGTAACTGGAAAGAGTTTAGAAATAAACCCTTGCAGTTGTATTCAATAGACTTCCAGCAGTGGTGCCACAATAAATCAGTGAGAGAAGGATGGGGTTTCCAATAAGTGGTGCTGAGACAATTGTATATCCATATACAAAAGATGAATTTCAGCCCTTACTTCATGTTATCCATTGAAACCAACTAAAGTGAATGCAAGATGACAATGCAAAACTTAAAACTCTCAGACTTTTAGGAAATAAAACCAATGTAGGAGAAAATCTTCAGGGCCATGGATTAGAGAAGGATTTTGTAAACACAGCATCAGAAGCACATCCTTAAAAGAAAACATTGGATACATTAAAACTCATCAAAATGAAACAACTTTGCATTTCAAAAGATGCCATTGAGAAAACCAAAGCACAAGCCACACAGACTGGGAGAAAAGATTTGCCAACCATATTTCTGATAAAGGACTTTTATCTAGAAAATATAAAGAACTTGTACAACTCATGAGAGGCAAAGAACCCGTTTTTTAAAATGGACAAAAATTTGTGAAGAGGCATTCCACCAGAGAAGACAGTACATGAGAAGGTATTCAATGACATTAGTCATTAGTTAGATCCAATTTAATAACTACAATGAGATACCATTAGTATGGCTATAACCAGAAATGTATCAACCAGTGCTGGCTAGAGTGTGAATAAGTAGGAAACATTCACACACTGTTGGTGGCAATGTTAAATGATGCAGCTGATTTGGAAAACATCTGTCCGCCTCTTAAAACATTAAACATACATTTGCCATCTGAAGCAGCAGTTCCACTCCTAGGTATCTATGCAAGAGAAATGAAAACATGTTCATGCAAAAAAAAAAAAAAAAAGAGCACAAATACATGTGCATGGCAGCATCATTCACAATAACCAACAAGTGGACAGCCTGAATGTACATCAACACATGGATGGATTAAAAAATGTGATCTAAACATATAATGAAAAATAATCCAGCCATCAAAAGGAATGAAGTTCTGACTGACGCCTGCTACGACACGGATGCTCCTTGAAAACCTTTTACTAGGTAGAAATGAAAGAAGACTGCGTATTATATGAGTTCATTTATATAATCAAAGACATGGCATATTAGCCATGACTTAGTGAGATAACCATGAAATAAAACTATCTTACGAACATAGCATAGTTTCATAACTAGGCTAGGAAGATTGTAAAAGCATTAAAAACCTTTGGAACATTTTCCTCTAGTTGACTGGGGAGGTTTCCCTAAGCTCTTATTAAAAGGATTTGTTCTGTAACATTTGGATTCAATCAGAAGGCAGCACTCGAGGATCCAGAAAGTCACGTGTGGCCCGGAGGGTACAGATTTCCCAGACCTTTTTTGGTGGGGTTGGTGATGGCAGGAGAGATGGCACCTGAGCCAGGCTGGGGACTCCTGATTCTCTGCTGCTAGCTGCAGCGTCAAAGAGAAAGATTTCTAAGAGGAACATTCAGAAGAGAGCTGGGATGTGAAGTCAGGTTCAGCCCAAAGGTACATTCCAGATACCAGATACGAGCACCAAATTAAAGAATGCCTTTTCCTTGTCTACAGTATGTTTCCTGGAAGACTTCAGTAGGAAAGGTAATCAAACTTTACAGGAACATATTTTGTTGGGGATAATTATGGAGACAACTTCTCTTTCCCTAATCTACTCTCAGTCTTTTAACTACACATCTAATTTGTCTAGTATCTTTTATTTTTTAATGAAATGTCACTGCAAAAGTAAGGTCCAGTGTTTCTATAGAAATGTACAGAATAAAAACAAAAACAGAAATCTTTTTCCATGAATTATTTAATAATTACAGCATTTTCGGAAACCAGAATGGTTTGTTTTCTAGTACAAATGATTCAGTATATCATTTATGTGCTACCTTTCTTTAAGAAATGAATCTCCTTTAGTTTCTTTAACATAATTTAACAGTAAATTCAGTCCATGAGACAGCTTTGAATTACATTTTATATTGATAAACTCTGACAAAACCAACCAGAAAGACAGTCAAGCTACTTTGATGGAGATTAATTTTTTTAAAAAAGAAAGTTTTCAGACATTGAAATGCAGAAGAATTCTTGGACATGTATAGATTTCTGTATCAAACTAATTATTATATTAAATGACACATCAATACCATGATGCTTTCTAAGGAATTGGAAATGAATATCTTACAAAAAGAGTGCTGGGTTTTTCCTGCTATGTCTCTCGACTTTACCTTCTATTAGGTGAAAAGAGTGATAAGCTGGATTTTTGAGGCATCTTGGACACCTTTCTGTGATCAGTGTCCTCCTGTTGGTACCTCAAATTGTCTACAGTGGGAATATTTAAACTACAAAAATCAACAAACACCACAAATCAGTTTTCTCACCCACTGGCTTACCCAGGTCTGATTGTTACAGGGCATTGAACCACAGGGAATAGATAATATTTAACCTTTGTCTGAAGTATGAAAACAGCAATATCAAGACTTTGTTTCAAAACATGTTGACGCTCTTCTGAGTCATGTAGATCTGAGGCATGCTTTTCATTCATAAGAGTTTCCCATGATGGAATTGTCCCTACCTGAATTCACTCATCAAGGCACCCTATGGAAAAGCAAAGATCTTTTCCATTAATTGACTTCAATTGAGGTTATTGGTCATTGGATATGCAACCCATGGGCTGCATCTGCTAATAAAAAGGAGGGTGTTGAGCCAATTAACTAGACAATTCAAGCAAAATTAAATATTTTAGCCTCTTATATCTGGAAAATATAAAAATCAAAATGGTGCAGTGAATACACAGGGCATGTGAGAGGTTTTTGGAGTGGCTAAGGATTCCTCTGCGTCTTGCTGATATTGAATGAAATTCCCATGCAGATCTTACTTGAGGTGATCAAGGTAGGTGACTTCAAATCTCTATTTTATATTTCTGCAAATTCAAGTAATGATAACTTTCAAATGATATTGAGTATTTGAAACACACGGAACACAATTAGAATGTTTCGTCTTAAGAAATACTTATTATAAAAAGTTTCTTTTATTTTTTATGTAGTAGAGAATATGAAGGAATAATGATAGTGGTTTTTCCAACCACTGAGTAGAGGTGAATCTTAGTGGTTTAAGTTAGTGACATTTCTGGTTATTTTTGGAATTGTGTGTTCTTAAGTTTTTAATACATGAAACTAATGTTGGTTTTATGATGTTTTGATTAAAGTCCTGCCATGTTTGTTGTTTAAGTGTATTTCTGCTGTCATTATGAAATTTCCTAACCACGGTGTTGTCAGTGACATTTCAAAAATTTATTTAGATTGTAACATGTTAAAATCAGAGGACCATCAAATACTTCATATGCATTTCTTTTAAGAATGTGGGGAATCTCTTTTCTAATAATTTAATTTTTTCCTTTCTTTTAAAACAACTCACTTTAGCTTTTTTTTCTGCAGTAGTATCATTTTAACCCCTAAAGTGCATTTTCACGAGATATTTAATCTTTTTTGCAAGTAACATTTTGAATTTGTTCTTCTTGACATCTTTATGTTTATATGCATTTTGTATCGCCCTATTTCATTTTTTTGAAATCCAAATGTAACAGGTTTCAACTTTTTTTGTTACATTCTTTTTTCTTTTTTTTTTTCTTTTACTGGGTATAGCATCTCTCTCTTTTCTGAATTTTTTGCAAACCTGTTGTTTTTGAATTCTCTTTTTTCCCTTTATTTTCCCTCTCGATATGACCCAGGAGGCAACACAAAGAAAAACGCAGATGATATAACCAGTAATGACCGTGGTGAAGATGAAGGTATTTTTTGTTTTTTCAACGCTCAACCCTGATGCATGAGTTTATATCTATCTATCTCTCTATATTTTTTTTTTTAATTTCAATCTGTTTTTCTTCCCCGTATTTAAAACTAGTGCACTTCTGTGTGCTTCTTTATTTTCTTCTTGTATGAAAACCACTGTCATTTTTATCCCAGTTTCCATGTAAAGGACTGCAAATCACTGTCAGAAGAAATATAAACATTGTTTCTAGACCCGAAGTGACTAACAAAAATACTATTTACAAGGAACCCCACCTTTTTTTTTTTTCTTTTTTCTTTTCATTTTTTTGGCTTGGTCACAAGAAGAGAAGATGGAATTTTAAAACATGCATGTATAGTTTCTTTTCTTCTTTCCAGATGTTATTTTGTAAGTTAAGATTACATTTTGGGGGCTTTGTTCTTATTAATTCTTTTTATAAACTGCAAAACTCTGCCCTACCTCAGTAGAACTTATGGTGGTGAAGGGGGGGTGGTGCTGAAATTTCAGTTTTGTTTTTTTCTTTGTAAACATATTGATTCCAAAATAGGTTTCTAAGAAGCTGCTCACAGTGAAGTACATAAAAAAGTGTTTTAAGGAGATTTTGACGAGATGTTTCTTTCAGGACAGCCTTTTAGCAGCATGTAAAGAAAAAGAAAGAGAGGTATTTCAGAATTGAAAAAGGACAGAAAGCTAGCTATGTGCATCTTTCTTTTCACACCAGGGCTATTTTGAAAACACATTTTTCTCCCCAAAATGTTTTGTTGCTATGAAAACTTTCTCTGTAAGGCTCCCAAATTGCTCAATACATTATCCACCAGAAGCGAAATGTGTTCTTTTTTTTTTTTTTTAAGATAGAAGGGAGAAGGCACCCAAGCAGACAACTAACTAGCACACTCTATTCTGCCCCTTCAGTAGAATAAATGCTTTAAAAATAGAGAGAAACAAACCAATAAATAGTACTAAAATAAGCGTGCACTTGTTGAGAAGGGTCTGTAGCATGGGTAAAAGCACATTTTTTCCATCTGTGTAGCAAAATGCATGGAAGTCCATTTATTTTCCTTAAAGGATAAGGCCCCTGACAAAGCTCAGAGTCTCTGGCCCAAAGGGAGTGGAGAGTTATCCTAGCCTGTCAAGCTCAACTTCCTCCAAAGAGCCTTTTTTTTTTTTTTTTTTTTTTTTTTTACCAATTGCATGTTGTTTTTGCCTCTTTTTGCTTTCTTTCATTAATCAACTCTCCAAGAAAAGAAGTCTGGCCAACATTGCTTCCAACCTTGGTCTTCTGTTAACATTATTACTATTATTATGATTATGATTTTTTATGGAGCTCCAAGTTCATAGGGCTATCATTGCCTCAAATAGCTGTCCAGAAGAGATCTCTCCTGATGGCATTTAAATATCAAAATCTACACCTGCCTCAGGTAGCCTTTCCTTTGATAAGGGCTTCAGAACATCTGACATTTTTTTGCTCAGTGTCCAAAAATAAAATAAAATAAACGTTTCTTCTCTTAGTACTCTCATCTTTTCTGGTGATACAATCTGCATCATGCCCAGATCTCTCTTTCTCAGATATTTCCTTTCGATCACTAGGATCTGTTTTCATGATGCTCGCCATGAAACTTTAGTACCTTTAGGATGCCATCTAATTTTCACTAAATCTAATAAACTTTGATTTTTTTAAAACTTCAAATCGATACGGCATCTGGTTATTACTTGGGAAAATTCAAGACTAAGTACTTCTGTGTTTTATGAAAGGGAAGAGATGTTAACATAACATATTCTGAGAGAACATCATGGAGCAGCCCTTCAAAATCTCTACTCATCCCCTCTTCCACAATTTAGTAGCCAGTAGTCAGTAACAGCAAAATAAATGACAGCAAAAATAGCAAATCAGGAAAAGAAAGAGTGCATCACAGGAAAATCGCACATAGTCTATGATGAATAAATGATTAATAGAGGATTTTTACTTTATATTTAAATTTCATATGAGAAAATAAAAAACACTCTTCTGCCCTGGATTAAATATCTGCAAATACTTGAGAAACATGACACTTTGTTTCTGTACTTCACTGTGACCAGAGATTTTCTCATGTCTTCTGTATACACCCAGTAAAATTGTGATCATAATTCATTCTAGTTGGAGCCATCGTCCATATGGATGGTAGTTCATTTCCTCAACATTCCTTTCTGATGTCTCAAAAGTGTCCCCATCAATGAGGATTGAAGAAAAAATGAAAATAAATGTGCATAGGTGCATGTTTTTTAAGTAACATACAGATATTTCAAAAATTTATATACACATGCAACACACACAGAAATATTTATAGGTAAGGTCAGTCTTCCCCAAAATTAAATGTAGGCCCAATGGCTGATTAATATTAAACGGGTTATTTAATCATAATTTTTCAGAAAGCAGGCTGTACAGACACTCTCCAAATTTCTCTCATCATAGATCATTGTTTTAACATCATTGCTAATTCAAATAATAAAGTAATTACTCGGAGTACTCATTGGTAGCAAATCACAATGGCAGTTTATGTCCCTGTGAAAATATAAAGTATTTAATATTATCTTGAGTTTGGATTGTTTTACCATGTTTTAATTACACTCTTTCATTTTCATCACTTTAATATGTGGGTTTATTACTGCAATCAGCAGAGCTAAGATGCCTTGCTTGGGCATATTTCCCCATTTCTGTTCCATTAATAATTTTTAACCATTTATTTTTTTGTTGTCATCTGTCCTGTTTATAATTTCACTACTTCTTTGATGTTTTTATTGTCAAATTAAAGATAACTCTGTACATTCACCTGTGAATTAAGATGGCAGTGATATTAAAACTAATTATGATTTTGAAGTTGACTTTACGTTTAATTAGATGATAAACTACATTTTATCAAGGATGCCATGTGCTTCTTCCATTTAAATCACATTTTAGGGCTTGAGGGAAATTTAGGGAATATGCACTTTATTTTAAAACTTTTCTATCAGTGCTTTAATTATACACAGACACTTACAGTAGCATATGACTCCAAATGTCCCTATGCTTCTCAAAATATCATTTCTAGGAATAGAAAATAAAATAGCATTGGCCGTTTTCCTTAGGCACCCTTATGAAGGCTACACCAGTCACAAAAATCAACGTGATTAATTCAAGTCAAAAGTAGGAAAATTAATGAATCTCCCTTGCTCTTTCTTTAGCATCCGTGAGTCAGAGTGATTTTTTTTTTTTTATTGTGTTTCCTTACTTGGCTTTTTTTCCAGATATCCATGATCAGAACAGCAAGAAGCCGGTGATGGTCTATATCCATGGTGGATCTTACATGGAAGGCACGGGAAACATGATCGATGGGAGCATTTTGGCGAGCTACGGGAACGTCATCGTGATCACCATTAACTATCGTCTGGGCATCTTAGGTAAGTGATTTCCTCACGAGAGAGAAATGCCGGAGCAGGAGCCCGTGAGGAAGGTCTGCTTTTTTATGTTCACAGGGCTCATGGATTGCAGGCGGGTTGCTCCAATTCCTGGATAATTGTGGTTTGCACTGCCGACTTTGTGTGATCGGAGGGATGCCTTCCTTCCTTTTACTGTGTACATGCAAGATTGTTATTTTGTAGTTTGGTTTATTTACTTTTTAGCTTGCAGTTGTTAATCCAACAATTTTCATTTTGTTGGGACCTGAATTCCTTCTCAAACCAACGCAGTTGTCAAGATCATCAGGATAAAATGAAATTTTATTTAAAGCATGATTCTTCCTTGGAGCTCAATGAATGCATGTTCGTCTACGTAGACCTGCATGATAAACACATGATTTGGTAGCAGTATAGTTAATAACAGCCATGGATATTAGCTTCCTTTTCTGGTTGTACAGTTGTATGAATCAGTGTTTTGTGTGGGGGACAATATTTTATCCGACTTCCTGATTATGTGCCCATGTGGGGCCTTGGAGATCTGTGTTGTTGGTTCCGTTGAATATGCACACAAGGAGACAACACTTGTTGGATTTTTGTTCCATTTTATTATTTATGATTAAAAGGCATAGGCTGAGGAAGGGGCAATGGGGCAATTCAAGCTTAGCTCTACTTTGTTTAGGTGTGTCATTCCTTTTCCTCTGAGTGTGGGCTGGAAAATTAGACATTTTGGGAGTAAGATTTCAAGATTTACCTTCCTAGGTAGCTTTGCCTGCTGTTGCCCAGTTCATAATGCTCCTAGACCTATGTGAACACATTTGTTTTCAAGGCAAAAATGCATTTAAAAGGGTGCAGAAAATTAAGTTTTTAACAAGGTAGCCACGAGAGAGATGTGTGTGTTGGTTGCAGTGTGGTTATGGTACAACGCAAGATATAAACTGAAATGGGCTCATGGAGTTTTGTCAAACAAGAAATATGGCTGAAGATGCTTTCTTCAAATAGGTAAATATTACCAAGACTATTTTATGTTTCAATGAGATGTTTTAATTTCATTCTGAGTGTTTCTTTCTCATTCCTATGTGAAAACATTAACCTATAAGAGACCCCAGAAATGGTGGAGTTGAGACATGCATTTCTAGCTTAGACATGCAAATCACCTACAGGTATCCCTAAAGTTATGCTTTTGGGAGCCTTGATAAAGAACTCAACATTCCAGCTTGGTTTTTGCACTACAGAAAACAAACAAACAAAAAGGACAACAAGAACAACAACAACAACAAAAACCCTTAGTGTCAGGGATCTTAGTATTTCATGGCTTCATGTCGTTTTGTTTTTTCGTAGTTTTCTATGTGCCATATTTCGTGGAATAATTTTCATGCACTTTTGCAGAAAGTTGATTGCATGTTTCTCTGAATGTTTTTGTGGCTAGTTGCTTTGGCTACTCCTGTTGGAAATAGGAAATTGTGTTTCTTGATGTTTTACTAAAGGTCCATTCTACCAAAGAGGTGGAAGGAGGAATCTCCCCAAGAGGGCCCTGCATGGTGCCTTTTCCAAGGGAGCACTGTGTGGGCTCCACACAGTGTGGCTACATGGGGCAAAGCTTTGGGCACTCTCTTCTGAAGGCATTAGTGGGCACTGGGCACGTTCTTGCTCTGGTGGAATCACAAAACGTTCTGTTGCAAGCAGGGTGGGTTCATATTACCGTAAGATTGGCTTCCGAAAGAAATTGATTTCCCTTTCCCTCTAAAGCAGCCAAATTGTATCAAGCAACTCGCTATGTTATCTTACCGGGTTTGCCCCTTCCTGAAGCAAGTGCAGATCTCTCAAAAGTAGTGGAGGAATTCATATGCATACATCTTTTTAAGAATAGAGGAAAAAACAAAACAAAACTTAAAATGTTAAGTCTACCTTTTGCTTTGAAGAGTTAAAAAAAGTCATGATAAGATAACGGAGAACTGTAAAAGGGCTGGAGAGGAAATACAAGCAGCTATTTAGTATCTCTGTGCCGGCCTATTTACATTCCACTAAGGAGCCACTGTGGACCAGCAAAGCATCACAGACCCTCTTTATGTGATGGAGTGAAAGGTGCCAGCATTGCAGATTATACATGGTGGCCACTGAGACTTTAAAATGTGACTTCCTTCATCTTCATGGTAGATCTTGCATTTACTATCATCCTCTTGAGAAAGGTCACGCAGCATTTACTTTTTACTTGCGGGGAAACTAGTATGATTGGTCTTGAAAAAATATTTTTAAACCTTTGACAGCCAGATATTTAAAAAGTGGATTTAAAAAAATCAACTAAAAGCAATTAAAAAAAAAATCATGCAGCATGCACTGAAGTGAGGATTTCGGCGAGTGCTTATTATATGAATAGATAGGTTTTTCTCAGGGAAGATTTGAAATATTCCTTGAGGGTTTTTTTTTTTTTTCCTTCCAATAAAAATAGTAAATACATGCATGCTATTTTCCTACCTAAGGACTAGAAAAAATATTGTTTCAGATTTTTTTTTAGTGGAGTAATAAATGCTGTTTTCTTACCCAAAAAGAGGGCTAAAGAAGATGAAATATGCTAAAAACGGAACGGCAATGCTGTTGGGAAGAACATAGATTGTAGAATGAAACAGGCATTAGCTGGGATCTTCCTTCTACCTCCGTTTGTGACGTGGCCTGGCATTGAGACAGTCACCTGACTTTTCTTGAGTCTGTTTCTTTAGCTGTAGAAGGTCGTGACAGTTTCTCTCTTACAAGGTGTTTGTACAGTATAGATGTACATTTTCTCCCTTACAAGGTGTTTGTACATTGCTTCAAGGGTTCAAACCATCACACTGTATGTACCCCATAACTATATAACATACACAATTATTTGTCAATTAAAAATAACATTTTAAAAAATTGTAAAGTATCAGTGCATTCATGTAGGTGAAATTTCATAGCCTGTGAGTGCCCCCCAATATACCCACTCACACTATGATTTCTATCTTTATTAATAATCACTGGACATCCTATGAATACCTCTGTTGTTCCACAGTAAGAATTGCAACTGGCCCAATTTGTAATGGCTAATATCTATCAAATCTTGGCATCCAAACTGAGTCACCTTAATTAAAATAAATCATTATAAGACACTCCTAGACATTAAACAGAGCGTCATCATCCTTGCTTTTTGAAGTATGAAGTGTTTTTTTGTTTGTTTGTTTGTTTAAATTAGAACTGTGCAGACTAATCTTGCTAGCCATTGACAATATAATTTATGATCCAATCCAGGGCATGTTTGACAGTCGTTAATATGTGATGAATAAACTGAGATTGTCCCAGGCGAATTGGGTTGTATCATCATAGCTATAAAGTAATTATTTATACCTACTTGAGGCATTCCATCATTGAATATGATTGAACGGGTGTTTATTTTTAAAGAAGCTACTTTTCTACAAACATATTACTTATTTATTCTAGCGTACACCTTTGTCATTAGGAAAGCACACATATCTGTGACTTTGGAAAACCTGAAGTTCACCAGGGCCCCCCAAGTTAGCCATTGTTGGGGTGCATGGTATTCCTACCTACTAAAGAGAAACCAGCCAAACCCCTGCCACTCTAAACATCTGCTCCCTCTCGTCCATTCACCTCAAAACATCCATAAGCATCCTTTACTACTAAGAAAATCAGACAGTCATCTAGGCAATAAACTTTCAAAACAGTTCCATCAAGGGGGAAGCACAGAGGTCAAATCTGTGAATCTCCACAAGGTCGTTACAGGGTGAACACTCTCCTCTCTGTCTTCGCCCCTTCCTTTAGGATAACTTGAGTGCTAGCTATTAAAACTGTTTTCTTTTGTTCTTTTATTATTTCTTTTGTTCTTCTTAGTTCATGATAGCCCAGAGACCTCTCATATAAAGGAGAATGCACTTTACTGATGCTTCCTACTGGAAACACCTGGAATTTATTTATTGACGGCTTTTATCTTCCTCCATCCCAGTGAATAGTCTCCAAATTGGCATGCCTTCATATCTTCAGTTGGTTTAGTCTACCTCCATTCAAATATTCATTTCAGTTTAGCTCACCTGAGATCATTACCTTTTTGGTCATCCTACCATTTGATGTCTCAGGTATGCTGAGATGTATGGTTGCTTCACAATAGCCCCTTACTCTACCCTTTGGCATCAATTCACTGAGCACCTGCTACGTGGCCAGCAGTGGGTTGTTGTAGAGGTTCCTTCATTTAATCCCTATAAACTCCCTGCAGAGGTGAACCTTATCTTGCCTAGGAGGAAATGAAGGCTTGGAGGTGACTCACGGTATTGCAGCTGGGAGTGATCAGCGCTGGGATGGGAGCCCAGAGCTAAGTGACACCAGAGCTCTCCTTCTTATCACAAGCACCTCACCTTCAGCCTTGCCAGTCAGTGTCAAGTTTGAATTCATAAACTGCAGAGTGCGTTAGGAGACTGGTAATCACTTTAGCATCAGATTTAGTTTGACTTTTTTTAAGGATTACAGAATATGCATCTGGAACACCTGCTAATTTTTCAGATACTGTAGCTATCTTGAAAGTTTTTGTCTCAGGGAAGGTTATGCTGTGGTCTTCTGAGGTTGTCTTTCTGTATAAAGTCATAAATTGCATAAACCTATTAGGTGCTTTGGAGTCATAACTTTGAATACAAGACATAAATGGTTTGGCATACAGGCAGTCTGCATGCATAGCAGAGACAGCATTTGAAAGATCAATTCAGACGGCTTAAGCTATATGCATGCTCAGCGCCCTACCTAAGGGTATGGTCATCTTCCCTGTTCTAATTGCCTTTGCTGGGTCTTAGATTTCCTCTGAAATTGAGGGTGGGTGGGCTGGGCTTTGAGGGAGCTCTACGACATCAGCTAGAGCAATCTCACCTTTGCACGTTTGATATATTATTGGTCATCCGCCTAAGATTCAATAAAAGGAGACTGGACATTGTGGGAAGAGAGGACGAATAACTTCCTCCTAGGATTTCTGATCTGAATTCCATGGGTGCTGTAGGGGCCCAAGAAGAAGGATCCATTTAGTGCTCTGAATGTTCTCTGAAAAATCATCCTGCAAAAGAAGGGTTTATGTAGCTACTGAGAGGCAGGAAGACAGTAGGTCAGAGAGAAACTTTTGCTTCTGATGCCTCCATTTTGGGGTGTTTATTTGAACAACTGTGTGTATTTGTGTGCAAGCATTTTACATTAGTGAAGATTTATTGAGTATAATATACCTGAAGCACATCTGCTAACAAATGTCAAGTTATCCTGCAGATGGTCTATACATTCCTTCTCTCATTTGGGAGTTAAAGATGTTGCTCTTTACTTGATACATTCACTGTTTTATTTCTTTTTCTAACATTTTTTGTCCTTTTCTTCTTTTAATGCGTTATGAAGGCTTTCTTCACTTATAAATGGAATACATGTTATGCCTCAAGTCAAGAGTTTCTAAGCATATATGTAAATAAAAGACATCATTTCCCCCTTGGGCGGTCCACATGTCTTGATGCTATTCTCCTGGCTTCATTAAAATCCCCCTCATCTCTTGCTTTGATGAAAACATGTCAGATTTCCCCTGATTTGATTGCTGTAAATGGCCCAGGTTGACTGGCAAAATTCCCTTTCTCTGAAAAGAGGACCTAGGTGTTCTTAAAAGGAAACTCTGCAAAAAGTTAAACCTGAAATGGGAGAAAGGAAAGTTAAGCATTGCACCTAGGGAGAAATTAACAGAAGCTAAAAGAAGTATGGGAGGAGGTGACCCTGAGACTAGATGAATGGAATATGACCACTCAAAACCAGGAAATTAGAAACAAAAGACAGAAAATGAAGGAAGCCCATGGAATAAGAGCCTTTGTGATGTGGATGGCTGAGGTTATTTGGCCAGCTTGGAAGGGGGTTGGAGGGATTCCCTGCTATGGATAACATAATGATAATATGGATGCATTTGAGAAGGCAGGCTAGTTACAGCTGCTATAATCCAAAAGTTAGGAGATAAAGAATAAGGCATTTTTCCCAAAGGAAAGAAAGCAATGTGTTATCTTTCCTCATCTTCATCAATAGGTTTGTATTCATTGCATGCTCATTTGGAAACAGTGTAATCCCATTATGGTTTTTGCTGTAGTTGATAGGAATGGACACATCGCTGGGGGTGGATAAAATCGCAGTCATGTTTTGCTCTGAGAATGATCCTCTGCTTTGGACTTTCTTCTTCTGCCTCCTGGTGGCTAATGGCACCCACTGCATTCACTGCATTTGTTCAGGCGAGGCAGAGGACTGGGAAAATCAAGGATGATTCCCTGTTTTGTGTTCAGGACCTTAGAGGCAATTGACAACAGAGACGGAAACTCTTGCAGCGGGACAAGGACTCTGTCCTGAGTAGGCGTTGTCATTGACGTGATGGTTGGCTGAACAACAGAGCAGAGTGGCCCATCTGGTCCTGAGGTGTCTCCCCTGCAAACAGAGACAAATGATGGGAAGGTATTTCTGGGTGGAGAAAATCAGAGAAAGCACTGGAGAGAACCTAGCAGAGAAGTTTTTTTTTGTTGTCGTGTGCCTTTTCACCCAATTTATTTACTTAATAAATAAAAATGAAGCATGTTTATCATGTATACAGTGATGTCTTAAAACACATACACATTATGGAATAGCTAAGTTGAGCTAGTGAACATGCACACAGCCACAAATGCTTATCATTTTTTATGGTGAGAACACTTAAAATCTACTCTCTTGGCAATTTTTCGGTATACAGGGTGTCCCCAAAGTCACTAAACATAGGGAAAACGGGAAATTGTAACTAAATGTACCTTTGTTTACAGAATAGTCATTACAAAATTTTCCTTCCTATGGAGAGTTTTGGGACACCATGTATAAATACATTGTTATTAACTATAGTCACCACATTTCAACATAGGTCGTTGGAACTTACTCCTTCTGTCTAACTGACACTTTGTAACATTTGAGAATATCTTTCCCCATCTGCCCTCTCACCCTTGACTTGTAGTAACCACAGTTCTGCTCTCTGCTTCTTTGAGTTTCACTAGTTTTGCACTCACATATAAATGAAATAATGCAGTATTTGACTTTTTGCACCTGGCTTATTTCTCTTAACATAAGGTCCTCCAGGCTCATCTGTGTTGTCCCAAATGACAGGATTTCCTTCTGTTTTAAGGTCAAATAGTATTCCGTTGTGTGCAGATTCCACATTTTCTTTTCCTATTCATCTAGTAATGGACACTTACTCTGAGTCCATGTCTTGGCTGTCGGGAATAGCGCTGCAACAAACATGGGAGTGCAGATATCTCTTCAAAGACTCTTTTTTTCAATCCCAAATGCACAAAACTGTCAACTGGCATGTTTCATCCAATAGAGGATCTCCTTGATCTATTTATAAATGATTCAGAGTTTCTTAAAGGAAGCTTGAATTTCATTTTTATATGCACAGCCATACTTAGAAATCAAAATGTTCAGATGCATCTCCTACAAGAATCTATTCCATCCATATATAATTTCCAGTTAATTGACACCAGAGTGTCATTTAAGCATGAGTTAATAATCACAGAGAATATGCCTTAACAAATGTTCTTTCCTGGAAAATTTTGCGTTCAAACCTGAGTCGCTGAAGATTATTCATTCTAAAATGCAACATTGCTTTCTCTCTATGCCATGCCTTCTTTGTTTTGCTTCTCATCTGGAGTATGAAGGCTTGATTGTTTTTTTAGTTGATGACGGTGAAATGCTCTGTCTCTTTGGGGACAAAAGGGTGTAAGCGTTACTCTAAATAAAATAAGAGTGCGATGGGTATCCCAAGGGATGCTGGAATGTTCTGAGGAGAAGCATTGAAACTGAGAACTAAAGTACATTAGCTTGATTGGAGTGAGCTGGGAATTAAGATTCTGGTGAGAATTCTATCTATCAGCAAAATGGTTTTTAAACAATCCCTGAAAGACAAAAACCTGAAGCTTCTACCTTCCCTACATATATCCAAGAAATCAGTCTTTTTAAGTCCAATAATAGAAAATGTCTAGCGGCAATCACAGTGGGAAGTTTGAATACTACTGAGGATGAGAGAACTCACCACGACTATAGGAATTCTGGCCTGAGGGTGATATTTCTTTTTCTGACATTTGCCGCAAACCTGTACTAGCAGGGCCAGTTCTACAAGAAGCATGAATATGCACATGTGCACATGCATCATAAAGGGGATACCAGGAGGGGTGTGTTGTGTATTGCTCTCCTATTTTTGCCCAATCCCACACCAATAAGTCATTAGCTTTATGAAAATGAACCTTACAGAATGCAAAATACAGGTGCAAAATAAATTTCCTAGGGGCTAAATAGTAACCCAATTATGGCAGCTCCGCCCTGCATTTACAGCACGAAACTACACTGTTATGTATTGATTGACAAGTCCGGCTGTATGGTTGGGGTACTTTCTCCTTTGATATAGGAATAATAATAATAATACCATTTTTGAATGAAATTTGTAATTCTCAGTATAAAAAATCAACATTACTTTGATATTACAGCCATTTGATATAGATAAGCTAGGGCCTTTACAAAGATAAATCTCTAGAAAGCCTCTATTGATTTGGTTAATTATTTGAGATGTGTGCATTGATTTCACTCTAAGTATAATGGCATTTATTATAGGCTCAGATATCACAGAGAGAAGGCTGTGTCCTATTATAGGATTATAGTCATAAACAGGTGAGTAGGATAAACACATTATAAAGACAAACATTTCAGTGCTGGCCACTACGGGTGTGAGCCTGACTATAGTCCCAGATATAAGGAAGGATCCCTTGAGCCCAGGAATTCAAGGCCAGCCTGGATAACATAGTGAGACCCCACCCCTAAAATAATCATTTCTGTATAGACAGGCATGATATGATCTCACACAGAAATGTTAGGAATGGTGCACAGGAAAACTAAGCTTTGTACTAGGGTGGGGAGAACATTTTGGAATGGCAAAATGTGTCCCCTTAGCTTTAAGAAATGTTTTCTAACACTCAAAGTATCATCTGTCTCTTCATTAAAATATTCCAATATCTGTTTAGATGCCCAGATGTGCTCCCAGACTTACGATAGAACTATGTCCTGATAAACCCATTGCCCACTGAAGATAGCATCAGTTGAAAATGAATCAATGCACCTGACCTACCAAACATTCTAGCTTAGCCTAGCTGACCTTAAACGTGATCAGAACACTTACAGTAGCCTGCAGTTAGGCACAGTCATCCATCACAAAGCCTGGTTTATAATAAAGTGTTGGAGATCTCACATAAGTTGTTGAGCACAGTACACTGTGGAATATGGGTTGTCGACCCTGGAGGTGCTATGACTGCCTGAGTCCTGGGGACTCTGCCACTCGAGATGCCTCTCCCAGCAGCTCGAGAGAGCATCCTACTCTAGACTGGGAAAAGATCACAATTCAAAATTCCAGGTGTGGTTTCTACTGACTCTGTGTCACTTGTGCACCATCATAAAGTCAAACCATCATAAGGCAAACCATCATAAATCAGGGACCAACTGCATAGACATTTCACTCTTGCCTAAACAGCTTGGTGGTATAAATGCATCTTTATAAATCTATCCTGGGTGTTTTGAACACATGGGAGGCTACCCCACCAGAATGACTCCATTCAATATATTTTTGAACATCTAGGCATCTTTTTCCCTCCATTGCTATCTCACTTTAACCTCTAAGCTTGAACTTATAATATCACGTCGAAGTAGCATTCATCCTTCCCCATACTTCTTTGCTTAAACCATGTCTGGGGTTTGCCATCTTTACAAAAATGAATCTTGAGTAAATGGCCTGACATCACTGTGTCTTTTACCATGGTGTTCTTATAGAGTGCAGTGGCATCATCCTAGCTCACTGCAAACTCGAACTCCTGGGCTCCCAGGTTCATAGAGGTTAATATTAGAGGCCCAAGCTATATGTTGGCTGCATATACATTTTGTATATACACACAATCCAAGAAAACAAATGAAATTTCTGTGGCAATGAGAAGACATGAGGGTTTCTACGAAATCTTCAACTCTTCAATATTTAGAGACTGGAGAGATAAGAAACGATGAGCGAAGTGCAGCTACTGTGATAGAAAGAAAACTCAGAGGGTTCTGTGTTCTGGACACCACAGTAGGCAGAAAATGTCCCCTCCTCCCTCCAAAAAAACCCAAAAAGATGAAAATTAACATCCTAATCCCTGGAATTTATGAATATGGTCCTTGCATGGTAAAATGGTCTTTGAAGGTATGATTAATTTGAGGATCTTGAGATGGGAACTTATCTTGGCTCATCCAGGTAGACTCAAGTAACCATAAATGTTATTTTAAGAGGAAGGCAGGATGGTGTGAATCACAGAATGAGATGAGATGGTAGAAGCAGATTTCCGAGTCATGAGGGCCTCCATCCAAGACATGCAATGAGCCTTCAAATGAAATAAAGCAACAAAATGAATTCTGTCCTAAAGCTTCTAGAACGAACACCAACCAATTTGGGACTTTTGGCAGAATCGTGAGATAATAAATGAGCACTGTTTTTAAGTTCTTAGAGTTGTGGTAACTTGTTATAGCAGCAGTCGGAAAGAATCAAACGTGGACTCCAAGCAAGGGACATGTTTCACAAAGAAAGCCATCATCAAGGTCTTTAATCACTGCTGGAATATCAAAATGAAAAATTAGAAAATTGAACCCTGGGCCGGGTGCAGTGGCTCATGCCTGTAATCCTAGCACTCTGGAAGGCAGGGGCGGGCGGATCGCTCGAGGTCAGGAGTTCGAAACCAACCTGAGCAAGAGTGAGACTCCGTCTCTACTATAAATAGAAATAAATTAATTGGCCAACTAATATATATAGAAAAAATTAGCCGGGCATGGTGGCGCATGCCTGTAGTCCCAGCTACTCGGGAGGCTGAGGCAGGAGGATTGCTTGAGCCCAGGAGTTTGAGGTTGCTGTGAGCTAGGCTGACGCCACGGCACTCACTCTAGCCTGGACAACAAAGTGAGACTCTGTCTCAAAAAAAAAAAAAAAAAAAAAAGAAAGAAAGAAAAGAAAATTGAACCCTGGAATTCTAGAGTGGAAGATGTTAATGGAACTCATAAGTAGTTTCATGGCATGGAAGAGGCTAAATTCTGATGCTAATGTGTTTGGGAGAGAGAAACAAGACAGACAGAGTAGAAAATTCCTTCAAGGTGTTTTGTAGTATAAGGGAGCAATGAAATAGACCAGGAGCTGGACAGATGAAGTGAGAAAGAGACTTTTCTTTTTCTTTTTTTACTATGGTAGAAATGCCCACAAAATGTGTGTGTGTTATTGGGTATGACCCAGCAGCCCAAGTAATCTTGAAGGGGTGGGGGTGGTCTGAGGTTGAAAGTAGACAGGTTTGGCCCTGTCCATGAACATTGGATGCACTTCCCGAGTAAAGAGTAATGGAAAGGCAAATGCATAGATGGGGTGGTGGGAGCTCATCAGAAGTCGTGGAAATTCTGTTACAATGACCATGGTTGTCTCCATGAAGGAGGAAGCAAGCTCAGAGGCATGATGGAGGCAGAAGATGAAGGTTGAAGATAGAGAGGAAGGTAGGGAACGATGCTTGGAGAGATGACAGGACAGGAGGATGCTTTCTGGTTGGTGGACAACCCTCTGAATCCACCTTAAATTGGGTATCCTGCATTTTAGGTGCATCTCAATACATTAGTATGCATCTCCCTTTGTTTCGGGTGCACTATTTCTATTTATTTCTGTCCTTTTAGACGAGCTGATGCAGGTATGAGAGCCCTGTAGTACCTTTCTTGCCTCTGCTTTTGTCTGCTTTTTTGTTTTGTTTAAATTTATGTCAAAGATCAGCCTTATTATCCTTCATTTCAGGTTCTGGGGAAGCAAATACTCTCTAAGGTCTTAGGTATGTGATCTATTTCATATTTTCTAAACTTCAGCATTCTTGACATTTTGGACTTGGATCTTTCTTTTCTGTGGGGGTCTGTGCTGTACCTTGTAGGATGTTGTGCAACATTCCTGACCTTTACACACTGGATCCCAGAAACACCCTTGACCTCCAGACGACATTGCCGACTGTGCTCTGATGGGTTTGGGGAATCAACCCTGGTTAAGGACCTCCTGTCTTTTGTGTGCTTCTCTTCTCTGAGAATGCCAGGTCACCCTGGACTGGCATTCCCTGTCCTTGAACTCATTGTTTACTGCAGAATTCACACTGCTAGATATGGCTTTGCTTTTCTCATGTGGATACTCTGTGCTTCCTGTCACTGATTTCTGCACTGCTTGAGGGCGGGGGTCATAGCTCATATTGCCTTTGTCTTTCAAATGTCTACCAGATAATAAGCATTTTCCAGACGATTAGCTGTTGCAGTGTTTTTGACTCCAAATTGCAAAATACAAGCTTAAATATATATATATATATTTTAATTTCAGTTTGAGTGAACCCCTGATTCTTAAAATCAATGAATGACTAATTTTAGGTAAACCTGGTTTATCTTCACTTCTTTCATTTGGCAACTTGTTCCTTTTTTACAAACACTGAAGGTTCTCTGAAACATCCATTTATACCTGTACTATCATTCTATACACATGGGTTAGCTCGAATGGAGACATTTTATATTCATGGCATACACTTGACCTTGAATTGAAATGGTACAGTTAAAAAAAATTTGTGTATCTTCATATTTTTATCAGATTGGGAGGGTTATAAAAAAAAACCAGCAGAGAGCTCCCCAGCATATTTTTTTCTTTAGGACTATTCATGGGTATTTTAAACGATTTATGATGAAAATGCCATACGTCATGATTTTCCAAGAGCTCTGTTAAAATTTTGAAAATGGCTTGCAGATTCCTTAATCGATCCTATAATCTCAAAGCATTAATTTCCTAGGGCTGCCCTAATATATGGGGTGGCTTTAAACAACAAAAATTTATTTTGTGACTGTTTGGGAAACCAGACATCCAAAGTCAGGGTGTTGGCTGGGCTACTCTCCCTTGGGGGGCTCCAGGAAAAGGTCCTTCCTTGCCTTCCCCACTTCTAGTGGCTTCAGTATTTGCTTCCGTATTCATAGGGCCATCTTCCCTCTATTTATGAGTCTTCCTTCTCTTATAAGGACACTAGTCACTGGATTTAGGGCCATCCTAAATCTAGGATGATTTTAATCTCATGATCCTAAACTAATTAGATATGCAAAGATCCCATTGCCAAATAGGGCTACATTACAAGTTTTTCAGGGTGGACCTAAATTTTTGGAGGGTATTATTCAACCTGCTTACTATATCCAACTTTCTCAAGTATGTCTTTATTGCAATATTGTTGCCGCCCAAATAGGTTTATTTGCCTGCTGCCCAGGAGGAAGCCCGTACGCTGAGTCAGCAAGGTTTACAAGTTAGAGAGAGTTTATTCTGCATAGCACTAAGCGGGGAGATGGAAGAAATTTCTCAAATCCACCTCCCCAACAATTTGGGAGGCAAGGTTTTTCTTTTTCTTTTTTTGTTTTTGAGACAGAGTCTCACTCTGTTGCCCAGGCTAGAGTGCCATTGCGTCATCCTAGCTCATGTCAACCTCAAACTACCTGGGCTCAGGCGATCCTTGTGCCTCAGCCTCCCAAGTAGCTGTGACTACAGGCATGCGGCACCATGCCTGGCTAATTTTTTCTATATATTTTTAGTTGGCCAATTAATTTATTTCTATTTTTTAGTAGAGATGGGGTCTCGCTCTTGCTCAGGCTGGTTTCGAACTCTTGACCTTGAGTGATCCACTGACCTTGGCCTCCCAGAGTGCTAGGATTTCAGGCGTGAGTCACCACGTCCAGCCGGAAGACAGGGTTTTTAAGGGTAATTTGGCAGGCAAGGGATTAGGCAATTAGGCTTGTTAATTGGGGCAAAATGATAGGGGTACAAGAATCATCTTCTTGTGTTGCTTCAGTCCCTGGGGTCACAATTCCAGTTGAGTCGGTTTCTTGGCCTGGGCCACTGGTCTGGGTGGGTCAGTCAGTCCACTGGAATGCAGGGCCTGGAAGATATCTTGAAACTACCTTTAGGTTTTGAAAAGGTGATGTTATCTATGAAGAAAGTTAAGAATCTTTAGGACCACCAGGCACGTGGCTCCGGAGTGGCAATGATAGAAGCAAGCAGGAGCACTGTGACTAATTATTGTCATTATTTTTGGCTAGGCCCTTACCACAGTTCTCACCCTGCACCCTGTTATGGATGTGTGCGAACAGCGGTTTCGGTATATGTATGTGTGTGGATACAGGTACATCTACTGTTTTCATTCTGCATGTGTGGGCAGCCCACACTCTAGCAAGAAGATCTGGGGACATTCTGGAACTCGCCACCTGCTCAAACCCTCTCTGCTCTCCAATGATGTCGTCATGAGGTTAACCAAGAAGTCTATTCCCTGGACCCTTAAAAATTCTCCATCAGTTTGACAAGTGGTAAAACATTTTCCCCTGTTGGCTACAGAACGTGTGCCTTCACTCCAGCAATGTGTAGGGCTATACTTCACACTGCCTTCTTAAATTACGAGGCTATAAATATAAAGCAAAGCCTTTTTTTACCTTGCTTTATTCTTTCGACTCTTTCCCTCTATTATTAAACCTGATTGCAAATGCTCATTAGTGTTCTGACTTGGAATTGCCATTTGGAAATGTGCCATTGCAAAATGGAGCTTACTAAACAATTCCTATCAAAGATGAATGCAGGTTTTCAGAAAAGGGGCTTCTTCAAATACATCTCAAGTTTTGGCATGATTCACGGACGTTTAATGAAATGAACAGCCTTGCGATGCCTCCTTGTTTCTTTTCAAACTCATTTGCTTTCTACCTGCCTTTTAGCACAGCTTTGATTTCCCAGAATCCAAGGTTTCTGAGATGCTGTTATTGAAGATTCTTACTCTTGCCCAACATTACTATGAAGAGATCATTTAGCTCCCTTTTCTGGTTTTAAAAACAAATTAATGATGATGACGTAAGGTGTGCACACCTCAGGCAGGTGTTGTCGAACATGATGGTGTTTACACTGTTTGACTCACAATGCTACGTTGGCCTCCACCGGTGGAAAAGTTGGTTGAGATCTGACGTTAGACCATGGATTACAGAACCAAGGTGGAGACAACCACACCTAAACTCCATGAGATCTTAGTCCACGGATTAACAGGGTGATTTATCTTCTTCTTTCAGATGATTTCATCTTGTAATATTCCCAACAGAGTATTTGGCTAGTGGAAATAAAAGAGTCTATTAATGGGAAATTCTTCAGACTTTTAAAAAATTTTCTGGGATGATGCCAGACAATCCTACTTTAGAAGCAAAGATACATAGTTCTCAATTTGGCATGGTGGGTATTGGTAGAGATTCATTTGAATGTAAATAAATTTGCCTTGCTTTTGGCCAACATCAACTTCCTTGTGTGCCACAGGTTGGCGAAATTATTGTTTTAAATATAAAGGATCTTGTGAGTAAAATTACCAGTAGTTTTTGATAATACCATCATTAATCTTCTTTCTTTTACTATTGTATGTGGAAGAACCTCTTTGCTCTGCGAGATTTTATATTGGGGAATAATAGTCCCAGCACAAGTATAGATTCATAGATTATCAAACACTTTAAGATATGGATGGAACAGTACAAATAAGATGTATTATTAATGATTCAAATTTACTCTTTCTTTCATTTGCACTGGTATTTCTGTTTCTGTAAACTTTTGAAGATACCAGTGGTATGAAGTTAGCAGTGCCTTCTTTTTATAATTTCTCCTGAGGGCATTCATTCCAAGTTCAGACGTGGGGACCTTCCTGTTCTTCTTTGGCAAATAGAGATTACAGCAAGTCAAAATGAGTCATTGCTAGATTAATGTAGAACAAGAAATCTGGGATATTCATAGTATCCAAAAAGTATACTAAAATATTAATGCAGAAAGCATGAATCAATTATAACAGGAAGAAGTCTCTATGTTCCAGTCAGTGGAGGCTGCCTGAGCCAGGGATTAGCATTTTAATTGCAGCTTCCTGGAGGAAACCTGGGGGCTCTTAGGGACGGGATCCACAAGCAGGAAACATACCCCGCCCCAGAGTTCCTGAGGGCAGCACTAACTAACAAGCAGAGAAGCATTTCCTGACCTTGGCAATCAGCACAGTAACTGACTTGCTACATAAATGCAAGTTTTGCAGTCATTTACATGTAAATTACAGGTAAGATATTACTTACCTGTACTCCCACCTGACATTAGCCCTAATTCACTGATCTTCCTCAATCAGAATATGAAATTTCAGCCTCTTGTCCATATTTGGCAATATCCATCCCACTTGCTTCACCACATGAAAGTCTGAATCACCGTAGAATTCAAAAAGAAAATTTGAGAAGAGATATGGTAGAAGAAAAATGTATGATAGAACCTTATGATTTAAATGTGTCCATTCTGTTGACAAAGAGCAGATTCTGTTGGATCGGCTGAAATAAACATCCCTGGTCTTCCAAAAGTGGTTGATGTTTTCATACACATTCCCAATGGCTTGGACAACCAACCACATTTTACAAAGGAGGAAATTAAAGTTTGCAATCAGGTTCATAGACTTGGACAGTGGCAGAAGTAGATCCAATTTCAAATCAAATCTATGACTCTTTCCATCTTTGCCACAGGCTGCATGCAAACCAATTACTCTTCTTGAACTCCATATTCACTCACCAGAATATCAGTTCTCCAAAGACAGGAATTGTTGGATTGGTTCACTGCTGGGTCTTAGGTGTCTAGACCAGTACATTGAAAGTCTCCATTGTTGACATTCTCAATAATTCACAAGCAATTTTGTTATCTAATCACTCTGATCACATCCATTAGGATGGCTACTATTAAAACACACACACACACACACACACAATAAGTTTTGGTGAAGATGTGGATAAATTGGAGCTCTTCTGCATTGCTGATCAGAATGTATGATGGTATAGTTGCTGTGGAGAACAATTTGGTGACTCTTCAAAATAATCAAACATAGAATTACCATACGATCCAGCAATTCCTCCTCTGGGTATATACTCCAAAGAATTGAAAGCAAGACCTCAAAGAGATATTTGTATGCCCAAGTTCATAGCAGTGTTATTCACAATAACCAAAAGCTGGAATTTTTGGAATAGCCAACTGTCCATTGATGGATGAATGGATAAAAAAGTGTATTTTTGTGTGTGTGTACACATATATATTATTTTATGTTTGTACACACACTGCTGCAAGGGATTATTATTTAGCCCTAGAAAGGAAGAAAATTCTGACACATGCTACAACATGAATGAACCTTGAGGACATTACGCTAAGAGAAATAAGCCAGATGCTAGTCATAAAAGAACAAATACTGTATGATTCCACCCATATGAGATGCCAAGAGTTGTCAGGTTCATAGTGACAGAAAGTTGAATGGTGGTTGTCAGAGGCTAGGATGATGAGAGAATGAAAAGTTATTGTTCAAGGAATACAGTTTCAGTTTGGGAAGATGTAAAAATTTCTGATGATGGTTACATAATAGTGTGAATGTTCTTAAGGCCACTCAACTGTACACCTAAACATAGTTAAAATGATAAATTTTATGTTATCTATACCTTACCACAATAAAAAATCATTATGAGAGCTCTAATTTATATGCCCAATTGTCATCATTACAATATTAGATCATGTTCAATATCTGGTATTCTGGAATATTGGAATACACATTGTTATTACTGAGTGGAAGAAAATAAAATGACTTTTTAAAATTTATTTTGTGTTTCAGAATATTACGGGGGTACAAATGTTTAGGGGACATATATTGCCTTTGCCCCACTTGAGACAAAATGACTTTTAGAAAGTTTGTCTATGGGTTAATCTATTCTTATATTTTATATAAATGAAATTGTGTAATATGTGACCTTTTGTGTCTTGCCTATTTTACTTTGCAAAGCATTTACAAGGCTCATCTATGGTATAGCAGGCATCATTATTTCATTCTGTTTTATGACTGAATAATATTCCATTGTATGGATAGATCACATTCTGTTTATCCATCTTTTCATTTGATGGGTATTTGGGTTAAATCCATTGAGACAGGGGCTGGGAAGAGAATGAGAAGTTAGTGTTTCATGGGGATAGAGTTTCATTTCAAGAAGATGAAAAAGTTCAGGAGGTGGAGAACAGTGGTGGTTTTACAACAATGTGAATATTCTTAAGGCTGCTCAATTGTACACTATAACATGGTTAATTTCATGTGATGCAAGTTTCATCTCAAATAAAAGAAAAATAAAGACTGACATTGGCATAAGCTTCACTGGGTGCTTCTCTTGAAAAGTGTATAAAAAGAGCTTAGTTTTGATCCAGTTCTTCAGAGAACCATATAAACAAACCAAAAAACAAATAAAACATGTCAACACGCACCGCAGCATCCTAAACTGAACGACCAAATAAAGCTGTCCACAGGGCTCTCTTCTTTCTACTGCCTTCAGAGGCATTTTATCATGGATTATAGCGTGACTTTTCTTAACGCCAAGGTCTACATTTGATGTCAGAGCCAACTTGAGTCGATAATTAAATTTCCATGCTTTTAACCAAGTAAAGACTTAATTTAAAAAAATTTCTTTGAAACTGTAAACATGCATAAAAAAAGAGAATTTTACTAGTATCCAGTTCCTATCCATTTCATATGATCAGAAATTATGGATGTGAGCATGCTATTTTCAGAGCTGTGGGCTCACACATGCATGCTGCATTTTGTATTTGCATTCTTTATTATTATTATTATTTTTAGCAAATATCATTTTTAGATTATGTAATTATTAGATTTACATTTAAATGTATACTACTCAGAGCTTTTATGAAATTAACAAATTATTAAATACTATTTGAATTTTACATTGTTCACACTCCATGACCTCTCAAACTTGCTAATGTAGTGATTTTAAATACTTATGCATATTGATCAAATAGTTGTTGTTGTTTATGAAAAAAATGCAGAAGTATCCTAAGAAATTATTTAAAAATTGGAATTAAGGAAAAGAATTAAGGAAAAGAATTTCAACTCATCTTTCAATGCTGAACCTTATTATTCAAAATGTCATTCATTTCCATCTTTTATTATCATTAGTTAAAATGATGACTTTTAACAAAGAAAAGGAAAAGAGAAATTTGGTAATCATTTTTAAATGCAATGTAATTTCTAGTTATAAAGCTACAATTAAGCCGTATGCTGAAGAGAGGTGGTTAAAATAGCTCAGATTTCAAATAAAATATATTTGAGAAGGTAAAATTGTTTTCAGAATTTGATGTCTAACTTTGGTCAGATTCTTCATGTATGTGTTCTTCACACCTGCCCAAATTATTCCCTGTTTGAACCACATGCCAAGACATTACTTATTTTTACCTGAGTTATAATAAAATGTGGGACTAAGTAGATGATTTTTAGTGGAAAAAATTATTATCTGGCATTTAGATTAGTTCATATTATCAACTATTTCATAAGTTATCTGCCCTCTCTTTTCCATTCCCTACTGTGGAAAACACACAAGAGATTGAGGCGGACAGATTTTCCTGTTCACATCCTTTAGACCTGAGTTATTTTCTCATCATCATTAACTTGTGGAAGCTGTGCTTTTCCTCCTGGTTTGAGAACTGGGTGAGAATCTCCCACAAGAGCTGGTCAGGTCCTTGGCTGTGTCAAGCCATGGGACGTCCCCTTTGCCCGCTGAAGGTTTGCTGAGAAATCAACTTACACAGGCAGCAGACTAGCTTTAGAAAGGGTGCACAAACTTATTGTCACATGCATAACACCGAGGAATCATTGGAGAATGATCCCCCCAAATCCCAATAGGGTATAAATGCTCATATATTTCACTTCTTAGGGGAAAGTGAGATGGAGAAGTGTAGATGAGTTGAGGGAGGACAGCAAATGACTTTTAGGGGAATTCAGTGGGTGTGAAGAACACACAAGGACTGGAGACGATGTCTGTTGGGCAGAGAGAGTTGACAATGGTTTGTGACAAAGTCTTTCCAGGTTTGTTGAAAAACTTCAGCCTTTCTTCCTGTGATTTGAGTTCAGTTAATGAAATTTCAGAAGGGACAAGAAGAGGTCATTGCTTCTTTTGTTGGCAGGTCTGGACTTTAGGCAGATAAGGGGACTTCGGAGAACAGGGTCATCCTGTGCTTTGGGATACGAAGAGGATTGAGAGACAGGAGGGAGAGAGCAAGGTCAGAGAGACATTGTGGCTTCTTCTTTGTTTAGTTCTGCATGTCAAAGTACTGTATTTGGGGGTATCCATTTTTGAGCCTCAACAGGTAGGTTTTGAGGACCACCCAGAGCTGTGTGTTGAGGGCTGCATGGCAGACAGTCAAGGCACACTTGTCTGGCAGGAAGCTAAATGCCCCCAGGGACAGGGACAATCACCATCTCTGTCGTCTTTGTTATAGAGAAGACAGTTGGCACTCACATAGCCTGTGTTTCTCATGGTTTCAACCACTGGCTGACATGCCCTTAAAGGCACAAGGAATGTATTCATCTGTGCATTGTGTGGAGGAATGCATTTTACTTGCAAATGCAGTACAGGAGCTCCTTATCCTAGTAAAATAACCCCAGGTATCTGCACTGAGACAAGATTCCCTTCCCAGCTCATTGCAATCCTAGCCTAACAGAGGCTACATCTCTATGGACACATAGGATAACATCTAAATGTAACTCCTAAAACGTCCAGTCGAATCTTGAAACTTCATCTTCACTCTATTCTCAGCGGGCTGCATTTATCCCTAAAGAACAACTTTCTATCAATCATGAGGGACATGAAACATTGAAATCTGGGGTGCAAATTACCGACAGCAAAAGCTGTCACTGACTCTTCAAAAGCATGCCTTCTGTTGAATGGTCCCTGGGCTCCGGGAGATGGGGGAAAACATGATGTTGAGTGCATAAAGGCAAGAACCTCCTTTGACCCAGGATTTCCCTGTTTCTAAAACCCGACCCACGCTGGGCCAGGAAGAAAAGAGCAAATTGGCATCACTTAATGTTAAGTGATAGCTAAAGAAAAGCATGCCTTTGTTCATTTTCTACTCTTCTCATTTCCGGCTCTACCATCCCCATCAAATGAAACATTTTTGTTTTCATTCCCTCTGTCCAACTTGTCCTATTTCTGTGAGTAGAAGACATGCTTAAAATACCGCTCTTTATTTGTGAGTTAAGATACTTTTGCTACCATGGAAATGGGGAGAGTATCCATTTAGAAATGATCTAGCGTATAGGGGCAGGTTTTATTTTCATTTCTTCCATTAAGTTTCTTCCTTTTTTTAAATTTTAAGTATAGTTGTATTATGAGAGAATAGGAGCTTACGAAGAAACACGATCTTCATTTTTAATAAGTGTGGTTTTATATTTTTGGTGTACAAGAAGCAAGTCTGTGTGGGAGTTCAAAAATGTTTAATCATGTGAAATCTCCCTTTGTTCATTTAATAAATTCCCGTTGAGCTCATATGTAACAGGCAACTCATCACACATGTTCCCTGATTTTAGGGAGCTTCCAGCCCAATATGGAAAATAAACACAGATGCTGTTAGTTCCTTACCAATTCCTTAGCCAGTCTATTAATATTATATTATATATTCCATACCCTTTAGAAGGAAAGTGGCCATGTTGTGAAATTTGCCTCATTTTAAAATAAGATTCAGGAAAAACAACCTGTTCACTGTAAGAAAATAGAATCAATGCATTTCATCTTGGATTTTCCCTTAATTTCTTTTACAGCATTCTGGTTTGCAGCCGAATTTAAATGAGTAGCCAATCTGCCTTCCCAAGGGCTCTGGCAGGACTTCCGTGGTGAATGTACATTCAGTGGTTTCCATATTTAACGATTGCGACGATTCAGAATGCTCCTGGGGTCTCAGGTCCTTCTAGTTGTTTATGAAATGGTCCGCAGTATCGGTGTTTTTAATGGAAAAACAAAATGCTTTCTATTTCAAAGTCCTCAAATCTAAAGGCAGCAGGTGTTTCTTTCATGAGAGTCCTCATTCTGAGGGTAAAAATCGTCTTCTCATAATTGTCTGTGATAGTGGTCTGTGAGTCAGCAATCTGTTGTGAGGTATGTATGTACCTCTTTCTAAGCATCATGAAAAGTGAATTAAAATTGTGCTATTTCTTAGCATGTTAACCGAACCCCACATATTCCTACTGATTCTATATTAACCATAGACTGTATTTTCTTTTCACTCCACTTGGCTTCATTTGTACAGTTCATGTGGTCATTTTTGCAGGCTAAATGCTCCTGATCATTTTATTCGATAGCAGGGCACACATAAATCTTTCTGGAGCTAAAAAGCAAGTTTTAGAATGTTTTCTTCCTCAGAAGTAAGGGAATACATATGGAAGTCATTTTCTAGATAAAGGCATGTCATGTTATACCGGGAGGTTCCCCTAGATTCTTTAACATGTATTTGATTATTATCTGAGTCGGCACTCAGCATTTAATACATGCCCACTACGTGCCAGGTGTCTAACCCAGCTCTTCACACAGAATTCATATGTCAGACTCATCACATAAACTTGCAGAATGTTCACAGAGTGGCATGGATGACTTAGGTTTGTAACTGCCAAGCCACTTTCCAAACTGGAATTGATCTTTGGTTTTAGAGCTGAGGTGTCCATCTGACCTAAAGAGAAGAAAATATCAGAAGGAAGATGTTTTGCTGATTATCTTCTTTTGTTGGCCAAAAGCAAACACATATCTCAGAGATGTTTGATTACACAGAGGAGCATGAAATAAAAACACAAAACAAAACTATCCTCCTATCGATATGATTTTTACCTTCTAATATGTACTAGTTGACATTGTAAAAAAAAAAAGACAGAATTCTGCAAAATAATATATTTCTAAACATTTTTTAGAGAAAGACTCCAATATTTAAAACAACAACAAAAGCAAAACCCTCCCCCTCATCTGTAACTATAGCCACATTTTTGCTATGGTAACGTATGTGGATATTTGAAGTTTAAATATTTTAATGATATTTCAGATTAATACTTTAGAACATTAACATTTATACGGTATAACTGACAAACTAATTAACCAACCTCTTTATGACAACTTTTGCTTGCTTTGTGCATGATGAAATTATTTACGAAAATTTTGGGAAAAAAATATTTCCCATATTTTCTTCCTCCTTTAGGGCTATGAAGCATGATTCAAACTAAATAGGAAAAGCTACTACCTCAGGTATTTCATAATTATACTAACACTACAAATAACAATAATATTAATAATAGTGAGAATGGCTTCCACTCCATCACTCAGTCCTGTTTAAGGTATTTATATGCAATGCCCTATTCAGTTCACAGAACTGATATAAAGGGAAGACGCTATTTTCTGTCCTTGAGAAAACGGTAAACCATGGCTGGAAAGGTGAAGTGCCACCCCAGTGACAACCCGCTGGTAATCTTTGGAGATATGTTTGGAATCCAGCTGGCTTCACTGCAGAGCTACACGCATAACCATTACAATTTGTTGCCTTACTAGTTGCTGTCTCTCAGGACTTCCTTAAAAGTAAAAAAATAAATTACACAATCCCCTTTTCTAGTTAGTCAAGCTATTTGCCCTGAGACAGCAGAGGCTCACAGAAGTGTGAGAGCTGTCCAGAGTCAGTTATTGTTCCTGATAGTATAGTATTGTCGATAATGTTGACTCTGGTGCCTGAGGCTCTGTAGGTCACTTACTCTGATTCAATTAAGCGAGGACCTATGAGAAAACACTGGACTGTCAGTTAGAAAAAACTGAGTGAGATTCCTTGGCAAGTTGCATAACAGTTGGAGAGTTCAAAACACTCCATGGCAACTCTTTGACTCTAGGGTCAGAGAAAAAGTTCATTGACTCCAGCACACAGATGGTTCCACTTAGAGGAAGCTGAGTCTACCTAACACATTTCTCCAGAGACTGATACAATAATGACAATACCATGCTTGTCACCCACCCACTTTGCAACTACCAAGTATTTTGCTCAGAAATTGCACCTATTGTCATATTTCACTCTTACAAAAATCCTATAAGGTCATTACTATTATGTTGGTTTTCTTTGAACAAGTACCACCAGAACTCCTCTCTAGCTTGAACAAAGTTGGGTTTATTGACTCTTTACAAGTAAGAAGAATTCATACCACAGGGGGTGACTCACTCAGAGGGGGCTAGAAAAGAGTTATAGAATTTGGGCTTGTGTTAAATGATTTGGGGGTGGGTTCTAGGGAACTAGGGTTGGCTTTGGAAGGGATGCTGTCAGGAAGTAGGGGCAACTCTATGACTGGTTATCTTAGTCCATCTTACATGAGGAGGAAGAATTAGCCACAGGCTAAGCAACAGTTACTTACAATAGTAGGGACAGGTAGACACTTGATCTTGGTGGAGTGTTTGCATGTTCACCTTGTTTGTGTTTATGGTCATACATGCTTATAAACTGGTCTTGCTTGGGGTTGAAGAGCCAGATGACATACAAAAAAAAAAAATTCCCAGACAAAGGACATCTTGTCTTTTATTGTCAATTAGTAAGCCCGATTCTCACGCATTCAGCATTAGTTTTCTAACATATAAGTGACTCTAGTTTTCGGGAGTCAGAAGCACACACAATTAAACTTTTATTTATCAAACAAAAAAAATCCCATGTTTTCTTGGTTCTAATGCTTGAAGACTGCTTATTTTAGAAAAGATTGCAAGCAAGCCAAACTTACCACACTTATTTTTAAAGTAGCCGTATGGCTGATGTATTCAAAAAACTGCTTAAAGGCTCTAAGAGAAAGAACCAGGTTAGAAAACAAGCGATGGACAGTTTTTAAAATCTTTGCTACAGAGATGTATAGGTATATTTCTTTAGCTTGAAAATTAATCCTGTGACAATTCAACTCCCTCTGGATAATCTTATGCATGTACAGGAGTGTTCAGGCTGCAAGGAATTCAGGTGGGCAAATCGTAGAAAGAAAAAGGTACAAATGTCTCCTCTTTCAGAACCAGCTGTGCAATTAACCAGAAAGATCAGTGAGGAAATTCAGGCCAGGGTCATCCAGGTGGCTGTTGGGTTTGAGTTTATGCAAAGGCTCAGTGCTAGAAAAAGCTGCTCGGGAGACTTCTCCACAACTAGGGGGAAGAAAGTATCCATGAATACAAGGGAGAGAGATGAAATAATTTCTATAGCACTAAGCGTGCAAATCCTACCAGTTTTTCAATAGAATCCACTTTACACCTATGCATGCATTTGCATTTCATTAACATGAAACTATGACCATTTAAGCTGCACATTTCAAATAAACCATATAAAATGGTTGAAGTCCTATTTCTTTGGCAAAATTTTTTAAAACACGTACCCCATATTGATTTATTTATATTTATTATATAATTTTCATAAAGAATCCCATGTTTCCAAAGCAAGCAGAGCAAGAGAATGATCTTTCTTTTTGCAATTTTTTTTTTTTTTTAATCACAACTGCCACATGGCCATGGCATTCTAGCTGTTGGGGGAAAAAAAAGCCACTATGCTTTGGTTGTGTGTCTGAATCATCAGAGCTTCTGGGAATAATTCTTTGGCACATTCTACCAACATTTTAACATGATATGAAATCGTTTTCATGTCTTTGGATAGTGTCAGCCTAGTGTTTCATACACATGGCACTACTGCTGAGAATGGTGTCTGAATAAAATTGTGTTCTAAAAGGGACTTTAGGGGACATGATAAAAAGATGCACATTACATTTCATAAATTGAGTATCCTAAACAAGTTAGAGTTTTCCAGAAAATGTCAGAGAAAAACGCAGAGAGCTTAAAGATGTTGTATCACGCAAAGTTAGATTAAGCTTGAAAGTGTGCCTTTATTACTTTATGCTTATTCCTGTATCTGTGACGAAATTAATGTGTGCTATGGCCTCCTGTGCTATGTGTGGTTGGGCAGTTGACTGAAACTCTCTGGGCTTCATTTTCTTATCTGTAAAATAATAGAATCTCATAGTGTTGTGAGGATTAAAGGAATTACTGGGCAAACCATGCTAATGAGAGTCCCTGCCACGTGGGAAGTCTACTTATATATGTTATTTACATAATCTAGAAATTATCTTATAAATATAAGTGTATATTAGATATCATACATATCTTAAAACTATGAAATCATATAATGAGATCATGTAATCATGAGATCATGTAATATACACTATCGGTTATTTTATTTTTTAAATTTGCAGGCTTACTTTGAGATTTTCATCTTGCTTTTATGTCTTGGAAGTGTTTCACCAATCAGCCTCTACTAAAATTTTCCTTATTTATGGGAAAATATGAATAAATATATATATACATGAAGTATATATGAAGTGTGTCTATATAATATATAGAATTATTCCAAGTTTATAAACATATGTATAGAATATATGTAAGATTTACAATTCTTATATATATGTGTGTATCTATATACAACATTCTATGTCATATATGCATATTCACATTACATATGAACAATATTCTCAGTCGGGCTGTGTTTGTTAGTTTGGTTCCTCCCCCCTACAAAAAAGTAGAAACTCAAAGGACAGGAATGCCAAGTTCCACGTGACTTACACAGGAACCATGAACAACAAACTACTGACCACATTTGCTTATCACACGATATTTCCTTTCAGGTGTTTGTTGTCAATATAGTACATATTTAAAGGGAGAGTTATTTAATATCTGTACAAGAATAGCTGTGTTCCTCTCTGGCTCTGCCCTACTTTCCGCTTTCAAAAAAGTCAGGGACCATTGCTATTTCTGGGGGCAGGTCCACACAATCCCATTCTTTGGAAATCGCGCCAGTAAATGTTACCGTCTCTACTTCCCTCTGACGGGGCTTCCGGAGGCCGGCTGGTCATTCATGACACTACAGCCTGCTGGGTTCCCTGTGAGTGGACGCTCCGTGTCTCTGGTATCTCCCAGTCGTTAGGTGACCAGGGCAAGGAGGAAAAAAAAAATCACTGAAATTGAAAAGTCTGCAGCAAAAGACAAATGCACCAAAGACAAGGCTGACAAGGAGGTTGTGATCACGCACATCCCAGTCAGACAGTTATCGACATGGGCTCACCTGAACCACAGGCTGCAGGTCTCAGATGTGACAAAGCCTGTAGACCTCAGATAAACTTGACCAATGCCGTTGCCATCTTTTCTTTTTATCCATGGCTAGGTTGAATCTGACATTGGAGGGAATCCTTTCAGGGACTGTGACCGTCTTCAGGTCTTTATGGTGGCTTTCCTGGCATAACTATTTTTTTTTTTTACTTGTGAGGATGTTTTAGGTGTATCTATTCACATAACATGTTGTCCAGAAATGTCTGTTTGGGGCTTATAAAAAAGTTTAAATATAAGGCAGAAAAGGTTCTGGATTTTATAACGTTGCATTCACAGAAACGGCGTCTTCTGGATAACACTGCCATGTATGTATACATTTGTGCATACAGTAAGTGCCCATCGTGTTCCTCTTGACTAACGAGCAGGTATCCGAAGTCTCAGGAAAGAGGAAGTGAGCATGGGTGTTGGCTACAGGTGTCAGAGAACTCAGAGAGTATCTGGCTGGGTAAAAGATCAGCCAATCTTCATTTTCATTCTAAAGCCACCCGGTGTTTTAGCCCTGCCTGGTGCTTGCCCTTGTATCAATAACACACTTCCTGGATGGTACCTCAAACACGGCTCTTTTGAAACAGAGCCTCCTTGGCATTTCACACGAAGCTCCTTAGAAATCTACCATAATGGCCACTAAAATTTGTGTCTGTGCCTCTCGCCTGGGCATCGGTTCATGGCTCTCAAACCATTAGGTAGAGCCCTGGTACCCTCTTACCTCCTAAAATCTGGTCAAGTCTTGCTGTTGGTCAAATCTTGCCTGGCTTAGCTCAGATCTCTCCAGCTATGCTCAACAGAAACTCCATTCCTTGTTGGCAAATATGTCAACCCTCTGGCTCTATTTTTGTTTCTGCTGTCCAGGTGAGGAATATGTCAGCAATAACCGCATGCTGCGAGTCAAGCTCTTCTAAGTTTTGATATGAACACCTCCCCTCACCCCAGTTTCTCCCTGACTCATCTGTTTCATCCTGTGCCCTTCTCCATGGGGTGGGTGCAGGCTTTCGTAGTATCCGCCTGCCTTCTGCACACAGAAGCAATTTTGTGCCTAAGCTTCCCCAAGGGAAGAAGAGGATGGTGCATTCCTGGGAAGTTCCTTCCTGTTAAATAGGATTCACACGTACTTAACCAAGGCATTTACTTCAGTTAACCAAGTGAGGGTAGAGAGAGTCTTGTAAAGCTGTACCTAAACGGAGAGGAATTATTAGAAGTGATGACTTATTCATTGGAGAAGCCATGTCAAAGACTATAGGAATAGATAGGAGGCATATCAAAAATATTACCAAAAAGATTTAAAAATATCCAGTGTTAGGCATTGCCAACATCGAACAAGGTATATGTTTTGACACTGTTGATTTACTAGCTACTTAGTGACAGTAAATCCATGTTCAAACTCTTCTTCAGGGATTAAGGCACTCAAGTTGGATGAGTATTTTTCTTTTCTTTCTTTCTTTCTTTCTTTCTTTCTTTCTTTCTTTCTTTCTTTCTTTCTTTCTTTCTTTCTTTCTTTCTTTTTTTGGAGACAGACTCTCACTGTGTTGCCCCGGCTAGAGTACTGTGGCATCCTCACAGCTCACAGCAACCTTAAGCTCCAGGGCTCAAGTGATCCTCCTGCCTCAGCCTCCTGAGTTGCTAGAACTACAGGCACCAACATGCCCAGCTAATTTTTTTTTCTAGCTAGGAGGGTCTTCCCACTAAGCAGACACCCTCATAGTCTTTGTGGTTCTGTTAAGAATCTCAGAGAAGAAACAAAGGACACATGGAATTATCTGTATGCTACTAGCTCTTGTGGGTAGGTTGGTGGCAAAGTTCTCCAGGGCAACAGATAAAATGCATCTAAGATTTCATCTCTTTGCTTTTTGTTGAAGTATGGGTACTTCTTAAGACCATTATGTTGAAAAGACAGTTAAGAAAATTCAAAATAAGAGATTAAAGGAACTCCATAAATTGTCTTATTCAAATATTCAACACTTGGAAAGTGTCTGGTGTAAAATCTCCCATTCAGTAGTTATCCAAACTCCATCCTCCCAGAAACTGGTTCTAGTAAGGTAGAGACTAGCTGGTTTCAATCTAGCATACGTAGGAAGCAAATTTATTCTTTCCACAGCTTTTATCTCAATTCAATGTGTAGCATCTTCTTCCCCACCGTTGGCTTAATATTGAGGCAGAGGCATAACGATTCTGGCTGCCCAAGGATCTTAACCATCTGAGTCTATCGCAATTTCTCCTCCATGGTAAAAATTTTTCTCTCTCCTGGGACGTCCACAGACTGGGAGGCTGTTCAACAAGAGCAGAGTGTGAAGCTGACTTCTTTCCTCATTAAGAGGCAAGGGGGAAGGGGAGTAAAAGGTAGTGCCTTGCGTGTCCAGTGGAGCTAAAATCTGATGCCACTGTCTCCTGGGAGAAATGGGTGTGTACGGCTGGATTTTACTTTGGAGGCGTTTATGATTTCCAGGGGTTCTGGGGGAAGTACCATCAAAGAATGATCTGATTCTAAAAGCCAACAGTGTCACCCTTGAAAAACGCTGCTCTGAGTCAAAGCTTTTTTTCATAGTCATTCTTAAAAGGTTTATTCTAGCTAGACTGTTTCCTCTCAATGGGGGTATACATTTGCCCATCCTTAGGGGACATTTGGATGTGCCTGGACACATTGTTGCTTGTCATAAATGGAGGTTGGGGATGCTTTTGCATCTAGTGGGTAGAAGCTAAGTGTGCATCTCAATACCCTGCAATGCAAGGGACAGCCCCCGTAATGGAGAGTCATTCGGTCCGTAATGTCACTAGCATTAAGATTGTGAAACCTTGGTTTACAATATGGGGATGCTTATTGGTTCTTCTTAAAATGCTGTTAGGAAGAAGCTTTGAGAACAAACAAAGAGAAGAGACTTTGAAGCCATCATCACTGGCTACAAATCCCAGCTCAGGCACTTCTCGATCTGTCTGCAATCACGCACAAGTTACTTAATCTCTCCGTGCATCTAAAGCTGTTGTTTGTTTGTTTGTTTTTGTTTCTCTGTCCCTCATACGATCCAATTCTAACGATGGATAATATATATAAATAGAGTTAAGAGGCGTGCCCAGACAAGAGACCAAGACTAAACACTTCGGATGTGTTATTCTGTTAATATCCCTTTGTTTTCGGCTTTGGGACTTCAGCCCAAGCTGATACAGCAGGAAAAAGGCCGTCTTAGGATTCTTCACACGCAAAACTCCTTCTGTCGGGAGCCAGCCCATCTGTTGTCAAACAATCCGACTCGTGGAAATTTATTGAATTTCTCTTTTCCTGCCCCTTGCCCCATTCATTACATGGAATCAGATTGTGACGTTCCAAGGAAATTAAAGCGAAGGTACGACAAAACAAACAGGAAGGTGCTTGTCTTCAGATTGGACATGCAATTGCGTGTGTCTTTACTGCTGGTTTCAATTATGACTCATTGGCATCATTATCCCGCAATACCTGTTCCCTGTCTACGCAGTGTTTTTAATCAAACGTTGGCATTGTTCACACTTGTTTACTGTTATTAGCGCTGAGGGATGTAATCTTCATGTCTTCCTCTGAATACTGCAGACCAAGGAAGGGGCCTTATATTTCAGTGGATTCTTTAGATAAAAGAATTCCAGGACCTCACCTGATCTGTTACAAACCATCTAAGTCTTGCTGTTTCAGCTGTAGGCAAACGATGCTGCAATCTGAGTAAGGTAGCATGTCTTGCAAATCAAAATAACAAGTGTGCCTGCACACATGCCTGCCTGCTAGCATTGTTATACAGTTTGTGCAGGCTGCAAAGGCTGGTGGCTAAGGAAAAGGCAGAGGCTGAAATTCAGCCCTAGATGTGCTCTGCAAGCTGGGGGCCTGTGAGATGTCATTACCTGGCCAGAGGTGTACCTTTTTCTCTAGCATCCTGTAGCAGCCACCTTAATGGGGTGGAGGTCTCTCCATTCACCCATCCTTTTCTCAGTGTACTATATACGTGTCCATTGTCTGTCTAAATCAACACAATCCGTTTGTATTCTGTCTTCACACCCACTGTCTAAATCAGTATTTAGAACCTATTAGGGACTCAAGAAATATTAATTCAATAAAGGAATAAATGGTTGAAATACTGAATACATGAAAGAAAAAATGAATAGTTCTGCTGCCTTGTATTCTTATACTGGTATGCCACATTAATATTATTCTGTTTCTGCTTTTCTTTTATATACTTTATTATTGGTATAAAATACCAGCATTCATGACGGGCAGGAGTTTGCTTTTGCAGAGAGCCGCGGGTTTCTCAGAGCAGCATCTTGCAGGTCTTGCCTGGAGTGTCTCCGTGCAGCTAACTTGGGCGCCCATCTCTGCAAGCTCAGATTTTTTTTTCTGCTGCTCATGATTTCATTCCCATGCTACCGTTGTAATCTTTTTGTTTTATTCTGACCGGGGAGCTTCTGTATCCATCACCTTGAAATTTTCTCTCCCTCCTGGTCTTTTAAACATTATGATACCAGTTACAATGTTTTCCAGTACCTTTCAGTATTCAGACAGTTCTTGAAGCCTGTCGCCTACTGGTGTTTTGTCTTCGCTGCTTGTTGTCTTTGTGGATTTTGATAAAGGAGAGAGACAGACAGACAGACAGACAGACAGAGAGAATAACCCTCCCTTATCAGTGATTTAAGTTATCCATGGTTAGGTAAGTACAGTCCAATAAGATATTTTGGAGGAGACCATATTCACATATGTAATTCATTCATATGAATGGCATTACAATTTATTATATGTTGTTATAATTGTTCTATTTTATTACAAGGTATTATTTTTAACCTCTCACTGTGCCTAAGTTATAAATTGAACTGCATCATAGTATGTATGTATATGAAAAAAAAAACATCATATAAACGGGGTTCAGGACTGCCCCTGGTTTCAGACATCCATTGGGTGCCCCTGGACAAGGAGAACTGCTATAGTTTTGAGAGGAGGAACTAAATAGATAAGAACAGCATGCAAATTGTCACCTGATAGGGAAATTTGTAAGGTGTTACCAAAAACAATATATCATATATTACAGGACCTCATGAACAGTATGTCTTAGGAAATTAAGATGAAAGTTATAATAGCTGATTTTAGCAATGTACATTCTTATATATGAAAATAGGAATTAACCTAGCCATGTTCTCCGAAACAACTTCACTTGGGACTAATTTTAATAAATAATACTAGTAAAATGCTGAAGGTATATGAGTGCTGAGTCTTACATAATCATGCTGATATAATCTAGCAAGTATATCAGAAATCACATAACTAAAATGAGCATTATTATATACAAATGTGTCCCTTCAGAGGCAGTACACTAATTGCAATAAGTAAGACTGTTTGAAACTTTTATCCTTCTCCTCACTTTAAAACGCTTCAGAGCCCATAGTTATTTATTTCTAATACCATGCTGAGGCAGGTCTTAATCCTCAAGGAGGGATTTATATTTGGACACAGCCAGGGTTCTGTTGAGCTAGGTCGCTGACCACATTGTATAATGCAATTGTAATTCAAAAACAAAGAACAGCTATAAATAAATGTGAGCTTGATTCAACTAACTCATAAGACATACTGAAAGAAAATCAAAATGCCTTGAGTAAGCTAAATGGCCCACACACACCTTTCCAAAGTTACTATTCTAGAGAATGCCATTTGTTTGGGGCTATGATTCCCCTTCTGCTTATTTTTAGAAAGCTCATTATGTAGCCTCTCCTTTTAAAAGTCTATTTAATTTAGTGTTTCCAGACCCTTCCATGCATCTTCTACGCAATTTTGGCCAGTTCTACGGCCACTGATCACTGATGACGACCCTTGCTCTGTGTTAAATTCTAGGTAATCTGCTTTCTCTTGAATTTAGATCATTTTCCTCCCTAAAATGTCTTTAAATAATTAAAATTTTTATAATGTGATTGCCATAGAAATAACCCTGAATATTTCATGTGTCTGGATAAATTGCTAAAGATACAATAGCAACTGGTGTTGGCATGTAGAGAGTCCTGATAGATACATTATTGCACACGCAGATACATAGGACAAAGAGTAACTGCATTGTGAGTCTCAGACCATCCCTGGGGTGAATGAATGAATGGCTAGGTGGCTCAGTTCACACTGGAGTTTCACATCTGGGAGGGAGTCAATTCAGGGCTATCTATCAGCTGCTACTATTATAGGAAAGTGTGTCCATTTAGGAGTCAATGAAGGGGCACAGAGGTTGGATGGGGCTTTTCCAATACCTTTTTTAATTAACTGGGAGTGGAGGACAGAAATGCCCCTGTATGCTTTCTCCAAGTAACATGAATCACTCATGGTATTTCCAAGATGGTGCATTTAAAGACAGCCATTGGACTACAAATAATGGGTCCATAGAAAGGGAGACAACAGATACATGAAGTTCACTGGCCAATATTGATGCTAGCATTACATTTTCACTAATTAAAAAAAAAAAAACCTTTATTTGAAATATGACACAGAGAAAAAAAAGTTAGTGTATCATCAAAGCTCAGCCCAATGTGAAAACATAAAGCAAAGATACTTGTATCTAACACCATCCATGTTAAGAAATACAATGTTGCCATCCTCAAAGCAGTGAATGTTCTTTTACTGTAATAACCATTATTCTCATTTGTGACTCATTTTCTCACTTTTTAAAAAATATTTTCCCACTTGTAAGGGCACCCCAAAATCAGAGAGTTAAATTTTGCTTGTTTGGAGACTTTAAATGAAGGCAGATTCATATTCTTTTCAGATGTGTTCCTTTCGTGCACAATTATGTTTCTTAAGGTCTACGTGTGTTGCTCTATGTAGATCTACTCCGCTCATTTTAATTGGTCTTTTGTGTGCCACAGTATGAATATATCATAGTCCACATGTCCATTTTACTCTTAGTAGAGGATTGTATTATTTCTATTTGGGGGCTATTATAAACTCTTGTTATAAACAGTCTTGTTTGCACATACCTCATTCCTCATGAGTGTGGACTTTTTGAGGCAGATACCCATTATGGAATCACTGGTTCAAATCTTCAGTTCCAGTTTACATAAGGTTATACTGTTTTCCAGTATGGAAGTGTATATTTTCACCAGCAGCGTTAAATCTTCAACATTTGGCAGTATCAGAATTGAATTTTGTTTTTCTGATTGTTTTGTTTTTCTGGTTGTACTTGGAAACCCATTGTGTGTTTAATGTGTCCTTCTCTGAGTTCTAGACATTTCCATGTATCTCTTGGCCATCTGTGCTTCGTATTTGGTGACATGTCTGTTTTTGATCAATTTTGTATTGGGTTTTTTGTTATTTTCTTATTGATTTATTTTGATTGGACTGTTCCAACAATTATATGCATTGTAAATATATTCTATCTTCTAGCTTTCCATTCAGTTTTTTAAAAAATGATTCCATTTCATAAGTTAAAGTTCTTATTGTTGGTATTATTGACTCTACAAATATTTTGCTTTAGGATTAGGGCTTTTGGAATTTTGTTTAGGATATTTGTTCCTACGCAACAAACATATGAGGATATACTTCTATTTTATGTTCAGAAAGCTTATAATTTTTTCTTTGATATTAAAAGAACATGGAATTGATTTATTATATTTTATAATATCGAATTTATTTTTCCTTGTAGATAATTAAATATCATAATTCTATTTATTGAAAAATATTTAATCCATATCACTAAATTTTGTTGGTATGTCTATCTCTCATTACATTTTAAAAATTATCATAATTTTATAATAATCCACAATATACGGTGCAGCATGTCTTCTCTCCTTTTTCTTTTGAGACAGACCCTTGGCTGTTTTGGACTTCTGGTGTTGGTATAAATTTTAGGCTCTTCCACTTGGCAAAACACAATGTCTCATTTTTAATTAAGAAGATAATTAATCTCTAGGTCAGTTCAGGCTGATTGGACATTTTTCAATATTGAACAGACCAATTTATGAAAATGTGTATCCTTATACATATTTAAGTCTTTTAGTTTTTTTCTCTGCAATATTTCATGGGGTTCTGAATAAAGATCTTATACATATTGCTTTACTTGATATTCTCAAAGCTATTATAATGTTTGTCTTTTAAAAATATTTACTTGCTGTTATTGTTGAAATATTAAAGGCCATTACTTATTTCTTTAACATTGATGTTGTAACCAGCTAGCTTATTAAACTCTCATACTCTTTGAAATTTTGTACATACACATTCATAGCATCCATAAGTTAAAAACTATTTTGTTACTTCCTTTTCAATCTTTAGATGTGTTTATTTTTCTCTCCTCACTCCACTTGATGAGGCTTCCTGTACAATGCCAAATAGAGACAAAGATTTCAGCATCTCTCCTTGCTTCTGCCTTTAAAGACAGTGTTTCTGGAACTGAAAAAAAAAAAAAAATGGTAGACTAGAAGCAGCCTCCCAGCACGCCACTCCCAAGGAAGGAAGTGAAAGGTACAGGCAGCTGCCTACGTACACATCTGTCTTCTCTGGAGCAGCACTGTGAAATCACAGAGAAGCAATGCGAGACACTCGAGAGTGGTAGAAAAACTGGAGAGATTCCATCAAGGAACAAGAGCCCTACAGTATTAGCCCTGAGCTGAGAAAAGAGGTCTCAGGTGAGAAGAAACCAGCAAAAGAACCCTGGGAACATGAAAAATCAAAAGAGATCGACACCCCCTAAGGGATCTCAAAGGAGGTACAGCAGTGAACTCCAACTACAAGGAAATAGTTGAAATGACGGAAATGGAATCCAGAATATGGCTGGCAAGTAAGATGAATGGAATTGAAGAGAAAGTTGGAAACCAACAAAAAGTAGCCCCCAAAATGTTTCTGGAGATTAATGAAAAAGTCCCTAAAGAATTAGATAAAATTAGGAAAGATATAGTATTAAAAAAAAACTTAAAGAAATTAAAGAGTCATTTAGGGAATTTCAGAATGCAGTAGAAAGTTTCAGCAACAGACTAAACCAAGGAGAAGAACCTCATTGTATGAAGACAAGTCTCTACAGCAAAGCCATTCATTTAGAGTGGCAGAGACAAGTACAACAAAGGCAGAGAGAGCAATCACTTAGAGAGATATGGGACCTTGAAGAAAACTTCCCTAGTATCACCAAAATTCCAGACATCCAGACACAAGATGGTCACCAAACTATGGGAAAATTCATAGCAAATAGGACATCTCCAAGGCCCACAGTACTCAATCTGGCCAAGTCAAAATGAAAGAGAAAATTCTACAAGCAGCTAGAAGTAAGCAACAACTCACCTACACTAGAAAACCCATTAGAATAACAGCAGACTTCTCAGCAGAAACCTTACAAGCCAAAAAGCAATGGGCCCGCATCTTTAGTCTTCTTAAACAGAACAACTGCCAGCCTAGAATTTTGTATACTGTAAGACTAAGTTTCACATTTAGTGGAGAAATTAAGTCTTTTTCAGACAAGCAAACACTGAGGAGATTTGTCATAACTAGACCAGACCTGCAGGGAGTACTCACATCCATATTATACACAGACCCGCATAATAGACACCTACCAGTGAAAAATCGTCCAAAAGCTAAAGATCAAAGCCCAAATACCGCAGAGACTCAAGAAGTAAAACAAAGCAATAAAGTTCTATGCAATAAGATGAACAGAAATCCACCTAACTTGTCAAATCTTTCAATAAATGTGAATGGTTTACACTCCTCACTGAAGAGAAATAGGCTGGCAAATGGATAAAAAATAAAAGCCAAGTATCATATCTGTTGTCTCCAGGAAATGCATCTAACCCACAAGGACTCATTTAAACCCACAGTAAAGGGATGGAAAACAATAATCCATGCAAACAGAAATGAAAAGAAATTGGGTATTGACATTCTTATATCAGATAAAATTGACTTTAAATCAACAATAGTAAAGAAAAAGATGGTCATTATATAATGGTGAAGGAAAAAAAATTTAACAAGAAAACATAGCAATCATAAATATTTATGTGCCTAACACAGGTGCATCCAGATTCATAAAGCAAATCCTACTTGATCCAAACAAAATGATAAATGGTAACATTATAATAGCCTGGGACTTCAGCACCCCACTGACAGAGCAGGACAGATTCTCTAAGCAGAAAATAAAAAAACAATAGTCTTAAACAGGACTCTGGAACAAATGGGCCAAACAGACATTTATGGAATATTCTCCCCCCAAACTACTAAATATATATTCTTCTCATTAGCTCACTGACCATTCTCTAAGATTGATCACATCCTAGGCCACAAAATATGTTTCAAGAAATTAAAAAATAGAAATTATGCCATATATCTTCTCAAACCCTAGTGGAATAAAATTAGAAATCAACTTCTACAGAAACACTCAACTATACAGAAAGTCATGGAAATTAAATAGCAGACGGCTGAATGATTATTGAGTCAAGGAGGAAATTAAGATGAAAATCAAAAGATTCTTCAAACTATATGACAAAGGGAACACAAGCTATCAAAATCTATAGGATGCAGCAAAAGCAGTCCTAAGAGGAAAATTTATAGCCTTAAAAGCCAACATCCAAAAGACAGAAAGATCGCAAATCGACAATCTAATGAATCATCTCAAAGAATTGGAAAAGGAAGAGCAAACCAATCTCAAACTCAGTAGAAGAAAAGAAAGGACTAGAGTCAGAGCAAAACTAAATGAAATTGATTCCAAAAGCATTATACAGAAGATTAAGAAAACAAAATATTGGTTCTTTTGGAAAGATAAACAAAATTGACAGGCCTCTTGCTAGATTAATGAGAAAAAGAAGAGAAAGGAAAGGACCCTAATCAGCTCAATCAGAAATGAAAAAGGAGGTATTATAATTGATACCATGAATATACAAAATACCATCTCTGAATCCTATAAAAATGTCTATGCACATAAACTTGAAAATGTTGAGGAAATGGACAAATTCTTGGAAACACACAACCTCCCTAGACTTAATCAGAAAGAAATAGAACTCCTGAACAGACCAATATCAAGTAATGAAATTGAAGCAGCATTAAAAAATCTTCCAACAGGCCGGGCATGGTGGCTCATGCCTATAATCCTAGCACTCTGGGAGGCCGAGGCGGGAGGATTGCTTGAGGTCAGGTGTTTGAGACCAGCCTGAGCAAGAGTGAGACCCTGTCTCTACTAAAAATAGAAAGAAATTATCTGGACAACTGAAAATATATAGAAAAAATTAACCGGATATGGTCACCAGCTGCTTGGGAGGCTGAGGCAGAAAGATGGCTTGAGCCCAGGAGTTTGAGGTTGCTGTGAGCTAGGCTGATGCCATTGCACTTTAACCCAGGCAACAGAGCAAGACTCTATCTCCAAAAAAAAAAAAAACCTTTTAACAAAATGTCCAGACCAGATGGCTTCAAAGCTGAATTTTACCAGACCTACAAAGAAGAACTAGAACCTGTACCGCAGAAATTATTTCATAACATGAAGAAGGAAGGAATCCTCCTCAACTAGTCTGTGAGGAAAATATCACCTTGATGCCAAAGCCAGGAAAGAACACAACAAAAAAAGAAAGCTATAGATCAATATCCCTTATGAATATAGATGCAAAAATTCTCAATAAGTCCTAGCAAAGTGAATTCAGCTGCACATAAAAAAAAAATAATCCACTATGACCAGAGGGGCTTCATCCCAGAGATGCAAAATGGTTCAACATATTCAAATCTAAAAATGTGGTTCACCATATAAATAGAAGCAAAAACAAAAACCACATGATCCTCTCAATACACTAAGAAAAAGCATTTGGCAAAATTCAGCACCTTTTTTGATAAGAACTCTTAACAAAATAGGCATTAGATGAAACATACCTCAAAATTATAAAAGCCATATACAACACACCCACAGCCAACATCATACTGAATGGGGAAAAATTGAGAGCATTCCCACTTAGAACTGGAACAAGATAAGGCTACCCACTGTCATCACTTCTATTCAAAATAGTGCTTGAAGGGTTAGCCAGAGAATCAGGGAAGAGAAGGAAATCAATGATATATCGAAATGGGGAAAGAAGAGGACAAAATATCATGCTTTGCTGATAATATGATATTATATTAGAAAACCCCAAAGATTCTGTTGAGAGACTTCTGGAATTGATAAATAAATTCAGCAAAGTCTCAGGTTACAAAATCAATGTACACAAATCAGTAGCATTCCTATACACCAACAACAGTCAAGCTGAGAATCAAATCAAATACTCAACACCTTTCAGAATGGCAACAAAGAAAATAAAATACCTAGGAATATATTCAACCAAGCAGGTGAAAGACCTCTATAGGGAGACTCCAAAACACTGAGGAAGGAAATTGCAGAGGATGTAAACAAATGGAAAAGCATATCATGCTCATGGACCGACAGAATCAACAGTGTTAAAATGTCAATACTACACAAAGTGATTTATAGGTTTATGGATATCCAATGCAATACTCATTAAAATACCAATGTGCTTATTTTGCAGACATATAAAAAATAATCCTATGCTTCATAAAGAAACAGAAAATACCCTATATAGCTAAAGCTACCTTAAGCAAAAAGAAAAAATAAATTGAGAGACATTACTTTACCAGACTTCAAGCTATCCTACAGGGCTATAGTAACCAAAACAGTATTGTATGGGCATAAGAATAGAGACATAGATCAATGGATCAGAATAGAGAACCCAGATATAAAACTATCCTCGTATTGCCACCTGATCTTCCAACAAGCAAACAAAAATCTACACTGGGGAAAAGAATCCCTATTCAATAAATGGTGCTGGGAAAAATTGATAGCTACATGTAGAAGACTGAAACAGAATCTGCACCTCTCACCACTCATCAAAATTCATTTATTATGAATAATAGCCTTAAACCTAAGGCATGAAACTTAAGAATTCTAGAAAAACCAATGTTGGAAAACTCTTATAGATATTGGCCTAGGCAATAATTTATGAAGAAGACCCCAAAGGCAACCACAGCAACAATAAAAATAAATAAATAGGACCTGGTCAAATTAAAAAGCTTTTGCACATCCAAGGAAACAATCAATAGAGCAAATAGACAACTTACAGATGGGAGAAAATATTTGTATGCTGTACATCCAAAAAAGGGCTGATAACCAGAACCTATAAGAACTCATGCAAATCAGCAAGAAAAAAAAATAAAACAACCCCATTAAAAAGTGGGCAAAAGACGTGAAGAAAAGCTTTTCAAAAGAAGAGAGACTAATGGCCAATGAACATATGAAAAAATGCTCAACATCTATAAGCATCAGGAAAATGCAAATCAAAACCCCAATGAGATATCACTTCACTCCACTGAGAATGGCTTTTATCAAAAATTCCCAAAACAACAGATGCTGGCACAGATGTGGAGAGAAGGGAACACTCCTACACTGCTGGTGGGACTGCAAACTGGTACAACCTGTATGAAAAATGGTATGGCAATACCTCAAAGAACTAAAAGTAAAACTACCATTTGATCCAGCAGTGCCGCTACTAGGTATTTACTCAAAAGACAAAAAGACATTTTATAAAAAAAGACACTTGCGCTCAAATGTTTATGGCATTGCAATGCAAAATTGCAAAGATGTGAAATCAACTTAATTGCCCATCAATATGTGAGTGGATTAATGAAGTGTGGTAAATGTCTACAATGGAGTAGTGCTCAGACAGGATGAAACATCTTGAACTAGTACCTTTTGTAACAACCTGAATAGAGCTGGAGACCACTCTTCTAAGTAAAGTATCAGAAGAATGGAAAAACAAATACCACGTGTACTCACTATTAAATTGGAACTAATTGATCAATGCTTGTGCACACATATAGAAGTAAAACTCAACAGAAGTCAAGCAGGTTGGGGGGAGGAGGGGATGGGTAAATTCACACCTATCAGGTACAATGTGCACTCTCTGTGTGAATGGGCACACTTATAACTTTGACTCAAACTGTACAAAAGCAATTCATGTAACCAAAACCTTTTTGTTCTCATCATATTCTGAAATTAAAAAAATAAAAATAACAAAGAATAAAGACAATATTTCCAACATTTTTGCCAATTGAAATGATGTCTACTATAGGCTTTTAGTTAAGAATTTTTATCATATTAGAGAAATCCTCTCTTATTCTTTTTGTTCTCTAAAATATTTTTAAAGCTGTGAATGGACATTGCATTTTGTTATCAATCTTAATCTAGTGAGTTGATCATTTTTTCATGACTATGTTGGCTCTGTTTTTTTATATATTAATATATCCACACATACATGCAAATATATATTAGAATATAGAATATATTTTCATATTCTAATAATTAGTCAGCTTTTTATGTTGGGGTAAAACTAACCTGGTAATAATATATCTTTAGGCATTTCATACATTGCCTAAGTGGTCCATAGGTGACTATTTCCTTAATCCTATTCTTTGTTGGATTTGGAGTAAAAGTTATACTATAATACAATAAAATTTAAGGATTTTAAAAATATGGACTTGAAGAATTGAAGATTAGGACTGTTTCTTTTTTAATGTCCTTCTGACCTAATAAATGCAGCCATTTGTGCATAGAGTTTTCTTTGTGGCATGAGTTTTGACATCTATCATCTTAAATAACTGGGGGATCACTTAGATTTATTTTCTGTGTAATTTTAGTTATTTTCATATGCCATACTTTTAAATTTTTTCCATTTCTTTTGAATATTAAAATTTATCAGTTTAGAGAAGTTTATGATTATCTCTGTTTGTCATTTTTATGTCTGCAAGTCTGCAGTGTTTTTCCATTCCCAGAATACCTATGCGTTCTCACTTTTTAATCATTAAAACTCATCAAAGATTATCTCTTTGCTTATATTTCTCAGTGGACTAACTTTTGGTTTTCTTTTTCATTCTATTATAAATTGTTTTAATTTTTCATTAATTATTGTTCTTATTATTTACTTCAGATTATTTACTTCAGAATCTTGCTGTTTGACTATTACCTTGAAATAAAAGCCTATTTTATTAATTTTCAAATATCTTCATTTTCTATTATGCTGTATATACCAGTAAAGTTTTCCCAAGCACTGATTTTTTTCCCAAGCACTGCATTTTGCAAACTAAATGATAATTTTGTTATTATTGAAATAAACTATTTTTTAATTTCTACTAAGCATTTTTCTTTCTCTCATTAAGGTTTTCACAGACCATTTTTTTTAGTTTCCAAATAGATGTGTTTTTTGTAGTTATTTATTTTTTTAATATTTTGTTCATTTCTTGTCAATGTCCTTTGCATACTTGAAAAAAGTGCTTATTTGCAGTGGTTGGATGCAATGTGCTTTATATGCCTAATAACTCAAACAGTTGGGTTATATTGTTCTCGTACCCTGTAATTTTATAGATGGTTTGTCTGCATATTCTTTCAGTGACTAAAATATATCTAATAAATTTTCTCAAGATAGTTAGGGACTTTTAAAAACAAGTTTTCCTTATATTTTTTCAAACTTTAGATTTGTGCCTTTATGCGTTTATCAATTTAGTCGGTAATATCCAGAACTTAACACTGTAGCAAGTTGAAGTTCTTTTCGTTTTAATATGATCATCTGTATGTCTTGTGATGTTTTGTGCCTTATTGTCTATTTATTTTGGTATTAATATTGTCATATTTTTGTTAGTAATTTAATTATTTATCCTTTATTATTTTCACTTGAGGACTTTTTGCTGATTCGAGTTTTCATTATGTCTTTTGTGTGTAGCATCTATTTGGGTCTGATGATCCTTAGTTTTTAACTGCAGGTCCACTTATATTTACTTTTAATTATTGACATATTTGTGTTTAAAGCTTGTATCCTAAATTTGTGCTTTTAATATCTCACTTCTATATCTTGCTTTCTATGAATTGCTTTTTAAAAAACTTATCCCACTACTTTGCTGTCCTGTCTTTCTCCACTATATTACCTACTAAAATAATTTACTTCTTTCCTTTTAGTGAAAAACCCTAGAAATCACAACATGGATCACTAATATAATCACTAGTTTTACTTAACAAAATTTCCCACTTCTCCTATAATACTCGATGTTCATGCATCTAACTTACCTACTATCTCTGCCATTGGATATTTTGTGTTTTTTAGGAATCTTTCTTGAAAATATGATCATTCATTTTATTACATCAATATTAATTTAGTCTCACAATTATAACACTTTATTTGGTCTTCATTATTTCTTATATTTCCTACTTTATCTGTGATTATTGTCTTCAAAAATCTAATTGTGATCTCAAATACATTTTCATATCGCGTGAGCTGTTGAAAACCCTCAGCTTGCCTCAAAATGTCATTATGAGATCATCCTCTTAAGGAATATTACCACTGAAATTTAATTTGCAACTGTTATCTTTCAGCTATCAAAGAAATCATTCTCCTATTCTCATTGTTGCTATATAGAATTTAGCTGTCAGTTTAAGTGTCACTCCTTTAAAAATTATGTATTTTGTATAGATAGTTTGTATCCCATCAATATTTTTATGATTGTTTGTCTTTGGGTTTCTTTAGTTTTACTGTGATGCTATTAGGTTTGGCATTATTTTATATGATCAGAGTTACTTAATCATCTGCAACTTTGCAATGGTTTCTTCCTTCCGTCCTGAAAACTTGAACATAAATTAGACTTTTTCCCTCTGGCCCCTTTTTAATTTTTTAATTCATTTAATTTTATTTCTGAGATTAATTCTGTATTATTTTTTCTCCAGATCTATTTTCTATTTCACTAATTCTCTTTTCTACTATATCTAGTGTGTCATTAAACCAATGCATCAAATTCTTAATTTTGTTTTGTATTTTTATTACATTTCTAGAATTAATTTGTTTCCTTTATAGTTTCCACATTTTTAAAGTCCTCAATTTTATATTTTCTGGAAAGCATTCTTCCTGGTTATTTAAAGTCTGAATCTTGTGTGTCTCTTATCTCAATCACCCATATATGTGCTTCTGTTTCTTGGTTTTGGGTTTCATTTTCTAATATTTTCATGTACTAAGTATTCTAATTATGCATATATTAGACATTCTCATTTTTTTTAATTTCAAACTCTCTTATCTATATTCTATTTCTATTTTTCATATTCACCACCTTTTTATCTTTCCCTGATCCATTCTTTTCTCTCCTCAAATTCATTCATTTTCTCTTCACCTTTATCTAATGTGCCCTTAAGTTGACCCATTAGTTCTTAAATTTGTTTATTTTATTCCTCTGATCTAGAAGTTCTACTTGTTTTATTTATTTCTTTCATTTTGAACAGTTTATCACTCTCTGCAGCCATTTGTTATCTTTTTAGTATTTAGTTCTTTAAACATTCTTCAGAAAAAAAAAAAAAAAACTGGCTTATCATCTCTGACCGATCCTTCCACTAATTCTTTTGAGGTCTTTTTCTGCTGGGTACTTACCAGTGACTTCTTTTTTCCTTCTTCGTGTGCTTGGCCGTATTTGTGAATTGCTCATTGAATTTGGAACTGAATTAATGGCATCTTCCTCCAGGGTGGACCATCTAGGAATACTAGAATTCTAAGTTGTTACAACCATTTGGCCAGCTGTGCTTTTCCCTGAGTTGCTCAAATGTTGAGATGGTGGACTGCTAGTGCCTGCAAGACTGAATTGACTTTGGTTTCCTGCTTGCCCCGAGGCTGAAACCCACGGGGGTAGGAAAATGTTAGAGGCTAGTTTATTAGACTTCACATCTTCAGTAGAGGCTGGGATCTGACAATTACCCCTGTATACCATGACACGGAAGAAGCTGCTTTGTGTGTTAAGTGTGCTACTGGTCTACCTAGCTAGATCATACCTTTCTCATCAATTTTTGGTGGTGTACTCTTTCAGTATCATCTCAGCACTGAAATACTTTTTAAGAGACTTTTTCTTCAATCACACAAATTTTAATCTTTCTTTAATACGGGGGGTTGGTTTGAATCACTTAGTCTGCTACTACAAGATGTAGTCTTCTGATTTATCCTAATTTTAACACAAATGAGCAGGTAGGAGATACCAAGTTATAGAGATAATGCTAATGTTTTAGTAGAACTGTGTTATCTTAAGAGCAGTTTAGAGTTCAGAGACTCACCACTTTATTTTACATGCATTAAAGTAAATTAAATAGGCAATCATATTCCCAGCAACTCAAACTTCAAAGGTATTTCAGACAGTTAATCATCATTTGACAAGACAGCACATGCAACTTGGGTTTTAATGAGGATTTATGTTACTGCCAAAGTTATGGATGAAAAGATATTCTCATTAACATTTCTCTGTGAAGCACTGAGTCATACTCTTAATTTTTCACAAGTTACTTTACACTTTTCAATCAATATTTGAGAGTTTCCTGGGAAATGGGTGTTTGGCTATTTTGGCTTATTCAAGAGTGTTTGATCTTTGAAAATGCATGATTAAAAGCCATTTTAAGAAGAAATACATGCATGGTTTCAATAGAAATGACTAAAGCTACTGTTTCTTTTAAAATTCAAGTGTTGAATATTTTCCCATACAATGTTCTCATTTATATATGCATGATGTTATGTAAGGTCATTGGCTTTAAAGGTTGGTGATGGATTTGTTGCCAGTTGTTCATGAGTATGTCTGAAATTAATCTCCGTTTGGTAATAATGGTAGCTACTCTTCAGAGTGACTGTTAGAAATAAATAAGGAATGATGTCTAGTTGTCTACAACAGCTATTCAATAAGTAATAGCCCTTGTGATTATATATCTATTGATCCATCCAATAATAGTGAATTTATACCCCAAATCTTTATACCCTATGAAAGAATGGTGGTATGTTTTATGATGAAATTAAAATTACTTGGAGTATTAAAAATAATATATGTTCTCTATGAATGCCAATTGGGCTTTTGTATTGATTACTTTGAAAATTTAACTCTGTTTAGAATCCTTTTAAAATTAGTTGACTTGATCTTACTTCAAATCAAATTTTTAAAAAAATATTCATTTTCCACAGAGTTGCAAATGTAATTCTGTTCAGGAAGGATAATCTTTTCAGCAAATTGTATTGTACAAATTGAATATCCACATGCAAAATAAAATAATATAAAAAAGAAACAAAAAGCTTTGATCTATATCTCACATTAAGTATAAAAATAACTCATAAATGACTCATCATAAATAAATGAGATCTGATCAAATTAAAAAGCTTCTGCAGAGCCAAGGAAACTATCCTGAGAGCAAACAGACAACCTACAGAATGGGAGAAAATATTCACATATCACATTTCCAATAAAGGGCTGATAACTAGAATCTATATAGAACTCAGGAAAATCAGCAAGAAAAAATCAAAAAACTCCATCAAAAAGTGGGCAAAGGACATGAACAGAAACTTTTCAAAAGAAGATAGACTAATGGCCAACAAACATATGAAAAAATGCTCAACATCTCTAATCATAAGTGAAATGCAAATCAAAACCACAATGAGATATCAGCTAACTCTACTGAGAATGGTCTTTATCAAAAAGTCCCAAAACAATAAATGTTGGCATGGAAGCAGAGAGATAAGAACACTCCTACACTGCTGGTGGGACTGCAAACTAGTACAACCTCTGTGTAAAGCAATATGGAGATACCTCAAAGAGATACAAGTAGAACTACTTTTTGATCCAGCAATCCAATTACTGGGCATCTACCCAAAAGAAACAAAATACATTCTATAATAAAGACATCTGCACTTGAACATTTATAGCAGGACAATTCACAATTTTGAAGATGTGGAAATAACCCAAGTGCCCATCAATACATGAGTGGATTAATAAAATGTGGTATATGTATACCATGGAATTCTACTCAGCCACAAAAAACAATGGTGATCTAACACCTCTTGTATTATCCTGGATGGAGCTGGAGCCCATTCTACTAAGTGAAGTATCACAAGAATGGAATAACAAGCACCATATGTACTCACCATCAAATTGGTTTTAGCTGATCAACACTTAAGTGCATATATAGTAATAACATTCATTAGGTGTCAGGCAGATGGAGGGGAAGTGGGGACAGGTATATTCACACCTAATATGTGCAGTGCTCACTGTCTGGGGGGATGGACATGCTTGTACCTCTGACTTGGGTGGGGCAAAAGCAATATATGTAACCTAAACATTTGTACCCCTGTGATATGCTGAAATAAAAATAATTTTTTTAAAAAGATAATTAAGCCCCCAAAATGAGTCATCTATCTAGATGAAAATACAAAATTATAAAATATCCAGAAGAAAAAAAACAAGAGAAAACCTTCGTGACTTAGATTAGGTAAAGATTTATTACTTAAAATAAGAAGCATGGTCCTTAAATGAGCCAATTAATGCAATGGACTTCATCAAAATTAAAAACAGAAGTCCTCATGTTACCCAGAGGACATTGCTGAGAGAATGTAGGACAATGCATGACTGAGAGGTAATATATGCAAATTAAATATCTGATAGGAGAATTGTATGTATATATACACACACGTACATATATGTGGTGTAGTATATATTTGATATATAGTATGTATATAAATAGACATACATATATAGATATATACTGGTATGATTATATGCTATATATAATATATGTATATACAATGTATATATTTGACATAAAATATAATAGATTTATATATTATATAACAAACTATCACAAACATATATTGCGTATTTAGTATACTATAGTATACTGTGTTGTATATACAATATATATAGTGTACTGTATCATATAATATATAGTATATATAGAATACTATATATAGTATACTGTATTGTATATATTATTTATATAGTATACTGTATCATATAGATATCTAATATGTATCATATATGATATAGTATTCTATATAAATTATTAGATGCAGCATACTATTATTAAATACAGTATTCTATTATACAGTATATTATATCTCATTTAATATATGTTGTACATAGAGTATACTGTATCATATATAATATATAGTATGTAGAGTATACGGTATTACATAATGTATATTGTATATATAGTATGCTATATATAGTATAGAGTATCATATAATATATGTTGTATCTGTAGTTGCTGCATCATGTATAATATATTGTTTTTATGTATATTATGTATACATAATATATAATTTAACTGATATGTATCTCTCTATATACCTATGTCTATAGATACTCTCAAAGCTCAATAATAAGAAAGCAATCCCACAAAGTGGGCAGAAAATCGAACAGGCACTTCACCAATGAAACCAGACAGGTGGTTATAGTCACGCCATGTGTCATTAGAAAAATCCAAAAATGAAACCACAGTGAAATACCACTATGCCTATTTAAGAGGGACTTAAAACCATGAGACCAGCCATGCCAAGGGTTGCTGAGGGTGTGGAGCAGCTTGAACTCTCCTGACCTGCTGGTGGTGAGAACAACATGAAACGAGGACTTGGGAGAACACTTTGGCAGTTTTTTACATGTTAAATTTGCAAGTACCACATGACCCAGCCAGTGAAAACTCCTAGGTATTTTTACACAAGAGAAAGAAAAGTGTGTGTCCATACCAAGACATGAGCAGGAAGGATATTCATAGATTGAAATGCTTGCCAACAATAAAAATAAATGGACTACTGATACCTGGCGTGAATGAATGAACCTGCGTGAATATTACAGTAATGTTGCTGAGCTCAAGAGGCCAAGCAAAGAGAACATAATTCTGTTACTCTGCTTTTAAAATCCGGGAAGGTGTAATTAATAGGCCCTGTTCGTTAGCAGCTCCTAGGGCAGGAAAGAATTACAAAGAGGGCTGTGTAGACTTTTGGGTGTGATGCATGTGTTTACCATCTTCACTGCGGTGATGCTATCACAGGTATGTACAAGTCAACATTCACCAAGTTGCACACTTTATATATGTGCAGTTTATTATTTTACAACTAGAACTTAAGAAACCCATTAATTACTCTGTTAAAAAAATGTCAAGAATTACCCAAATCCACTGTGAGGTCTCAAGCTTTCCTTCACACTCATTTTTGCCGTTAGCAATAAAGATGGAACTACCATTTTATTGGATAAAAACCATGTCTGATAGGATTTTTAGCAAAGTCTGCTTTGCCCGTCAATTCCAGTTTATGTTGTATCAGATATGTAAATCAGATAGGAGCCCATGCTGTGTCTAATTCAAGGTCACATTGTTTATTTCCTGTTGATTTTATTTATTTATTTAAGAATCCATTTTTAAGAAATGAGCAAAGCCCATCATCTCAAACCTGTTTGGAGGCAGCCTCAGTTGCATCATAAAATTTTCATTAGCTAGAATATTCCTGGGGGGGAAAAATGGAACTAAATTAAATTTTCTAACTTGCATCGTGTGGCTCTGAACATGGGTATTATTGTTAGTGAAGCATGAAGACCCATTTATGGTCTGTGCATACGTCCCCTCAGCGGATGTGCTTGGATCTTGGGACCATGTGCTTCATGCAAAAGCAACTGGCCATGGGGTTTGCTGGAGATGGATCTTCCAAGAGAAGGGTCTCTCTTGGTGCAGCTGTTAGGAGAGCAGACCGACTTTGAATCAGCATTTAGCAATACACGTGGTGCACTGTACCCTTCCTTTTTCCTCCACTGAACCTTGCTGTGTCGACTTCCTCCGTAGATAATCAAGGAGAGGATTGATGATTGAACCAAATGATTTTATGCAGCCATGAAAAGACGGCTCCCAGATTTCAGTATTCTAATCCACAGTCTAGATTTGTCAACCTTGGCTAGAAAATTCTTTGCTCTTGGGGGGCTGTCCTATATGTTGTAGGGATACTGAGCCACATTCCTGGCCCCCACCCACTAGGTGGCAGTAGCACCCCCATTTCGAATCCCCTGAGTTGTGGAAAAAAAAAAATTCCGGACCTCAACACATATCTTGAGGGATGTTGGGGAGAAACTATGCAGCTTCAATGAAACGATTTATACTTTTTTCTTAATGTGAAAAAAATAACATTGAGTGAGTGGTCATTTCTGGGCTAAAATTTATAGCATGTTAACTAGTAAAACAGTGTAAATACAGTCTATTTAAATAAGGATAAATATTTGTTTACTTTTGAGACAGGGTCTCATTCTGTTGCCCAGGCTGGAATGCAGTGGCATCATCACAATTGTTTACTGCAATTTTGAACTCCTGGGCTCAAGCTATCCTCCAGCCTCAGCCTCCAGAGTAGCTGGGACTATAGATGCAGGCCACTGTACCTGGCAGTTTTTTTACTTTTTTATTTTTGTAGAGATGGGGAATTGCTATGTTGCTCAGCCTGGTCTCCAACTCCTGGCTCAAGCTATCCTCCCACCTTGGCCTCCCGAAGTGCTAGGATTGCAAGTGTGAGCCACTAGGCTCAGCCACCATAAAAACTTTTAAACGTTAAATTTGGTTTACACCAGAAGATGGGCTTCCCTTTTTCCTGCCAAATTTTATATTATGTTAGAATTTTTAAAAATCCTGCAAAGCCTTAGAGTCTAGCACACTGTTCATAGTATCCTTGATGTGTTTTATTGGATTTTGTTTTGAAAGCCAATGGTAAACATTCATTGAAGAATTTTTTAAGTGAGGTGAGCATAGAAATTGATTGTAACAGTTGGAAATCTTTGAATAAAAACATGGCAGAAGTAGGTAATTATCAGGTATCTGTCATAGGATGAAGATTTTGTTCAGTTCAAGAGCATCTAGCTTATTTTTTTCACCGGTAAGCATGATTATTTTTTTCTTATTTTTTAATTAACAAAAAATTGTATATATTAATGGTGTACAAATGATGTTTTGCAACATGTATATGTTGTAGAATGGCTGAGTCATCTTTATTAACACACACATCACCTCAAATACTTATCATTTTTGTGGTAAGAATACTTAAAATATACTCTCAGTGATTTTCAAGTATAGGATACATTGATGTTAATGGTAGTCACCACATTATACAATATTTCCAAATTATCTATTTATCCAGGGGAAATGGTTCAATTTTTGAGTAAATAATCTGACCAGATCTAGAAAACTATGGATCATGAAACAATTTTGTTTCCATTCCATTCTATTCCATGTAATCTATGTAACTGAACAGAAAATGAATTAAATTACATAAGTAGTCACCTTGCAAAAGGTGATTTTTACTTTGGTTCTTATGCTGGACATTGGAACAGAAACTGGATTTATGGGAAAATATTGAGTCTTTCTCATTAGTTCAGCTCCTTTATGTGTATTTAAAGCTTCCCTACAGGAGACCAATTATTGAGAAAAAAATATAGCTCTGCTTTAAAATACCTTTACTAATATTCATGAGGAATACATAAGGCCATGCTATCGAGTCCACTTGCAAAATATTTGAATACCTCAGGCAAGTGGAAAGAATTCGCAAGTGCCACGTCTCCCAAGCACACATAACAAGAACATTCTACCATAATGCCTATTTCTATTTAATCTGAGGGTCAGAGGCCACGAGGACAGCTTCTACACACACACATATATATATATATGTATATGTATATATGTATATGTATATATATATGAAAAGGTGACAGAGATTTAAAACAAAGTATCTTAAACATACTAATGCACAGATCTTGAAAAACAAAAAAGGCAAAGGTGTTGAGATTGGCAGCACTCTTTGCAACTTTCAAACGATAGAAATTAAGCATACCACCCATAAAAGGGGCCCATTTATTTTCTTTTTTAAGAGCATTGAGAGAGCAGAAAGTCACATTAACAAAAGGGTAAAAATCTTCAGAGTCTATTACTCCCTCTTGAAAAATGAGTTAAGTGATTTCGCAGCAGGAGAGAGACAGATTTGTAACAAGAAGTTTCATTAGTTACCAAATGAGTTTTCTCTGCCCTATATCTTCACAGAACGAGCAGCATGAAGAATCATAACCTTTATAAATTTTTCTTGTGTTTACTCATTTTTCTAGAAGATTCTCTACCTCAGCCTTCTGGGAGTTTTGATCTTCTGGTGTGATTTGTTCACGAGGCAAGACATAGTCCATTTCTCTTTGCCAAAGGATGGTTTCATGTACTTGCCATTTATATATGGAGCATATTTAAAATTATTAAAGTCAAGTTATTTTTTAACTATTTAAACTATTATGACTGGCTTCATTTGGAGTCTTGTCCTAATATTTAAAAAAATAATAAATACGAAGGTTCAGCTAAGAAACATTAAATATCAGCCATTTTCTTTTGACACATAACAAACTTTATTTTTAATCAATTTATGTGGTGTTTAGTCTTCCTAAACAATTAAGCGATGTTGCTTCTACACAAGATGGTAGAATTCATTCATTTTCAACCATGATCTGAAAATATTAAATGGAAAATTCCAGAAATGATCAATGCATTCGTTTTAAATTGAACTTCATCCTGAGCAGTGTAGGGGCATGTACCCTCTGTCCTGTGTTGTCCATCCTGCCTGGGACATAAAGCTTTCAGGTATCCCCTAGGAGTCTCCAAAGTTATCTCCCGTGGATAAGCAGGAAGGACTACTGTGTGTGTTTTATTTCAGAGAATTTTGATTTTTTGTGTGTGTGTTGTTTTATACTCCCTCCGTTTTCTCCTCTGGCAAATGTGAATTGGCGTGCACTCAGCGTAATCTCTTAAACTCTTGATCCATTCTATCCTGCAAAAGAATTTCACATTTTTCATTATGTCAGTCAATATGCTTTTGGGAAAGGAAATACTCGTGTTTGCATTTCCTCTTTACATTCGTGGTTTTGCGTTTGCTCCTCTTCTTTCCATCCCCTGGGTCTTACCAACCGCAAGGTCTCCTTAATTCTCTAACTTCACGGCCACGGATGAAACGCTAGCTTGCCTTTCTTCTGTGTGCTGTTTCTCAAGCTTCCATAGCTTTCTGCAACCACAAAGGTGCTACACATATTAAATCCAATGACTTCTTCTTGCAATGCAGCAAGTGTTTATTTTTGTCCTTGCTGTTTTGAACAGCATGAACTGTGCATGTGGATAAAACAATCAGATCTACAAAAGGCACACAGCATGTAAATGCTAGTACAATAGACCATTCTGTACATCTTGCTTTTTCCACTTAATAATGTAACTTTCAAATTTTCCTATTCTGAAACATAGCCTTCTACCTCATTCTTCGGAAAGGCTCCATGACATACCATCATTCATGGACCAGCCTGCCGCTGTGGTTGGACATTTAGGTCGTTTCCAAACAAACTTGCTATTAATACTATAAGCTGTGGTGCAGTGAAAACAATCTTCATGCCCCTTAGAATGGTGCTCGGATTTCCTATCTATTTTAAACTTATATAAATGTTAGAATACTGAATTTAAGCAATATAGCTTCATACCACAACCTAAGAAATTGCATCTTGGCCACATTCTTGCCTACAGAAGGTATGATATAAAACTTGACATTTTTGTCTTTCTCAGGTAGGTAAAGTTTCTGTAAATGGCCAGACAGTAAACATTTCAGACTTGAGAGCCACACGGTGTTTGTCCTGACTACCGAAATCTGCCATTGCAGTGTAGAAGCAGCAGTACCTGATTTGTAAATGAACACATGTGGCTCTCTTCCTATAAATATTTGTTTATGGAGCAGGTAACAGGACAGATTTGATTCCTGGATCATAGTTTGTAGTTCTCTGGTCTATCCCATAAAATAGATCAATAATAATTTTTATTTTATTTTATTTTTTTTGGTATGAGTTAGGTTGGAAAAAAACAATCATCATTTCATTAAATATGAAATGTTCGATTATGAATCAAAAATGTAGGTCATTATATCTCAAACAAGAAGCAGTACAATTAATCAAAGAATGCTGACAAAGTTTTGTCATCTTAACAGTAGCTTGTTTATGTGAGCAGCAAAGAAGCCTGAGGAGTGAATGGCAATGAAATGGCAAAATGCATTTTCCACAGCTTTTTGAGAATTAAATATTTTTCCTTGAAAGAAGTAGTCCAAAGCCAGGAAGGAATGGTAGTCAGTTGGTGCAAGGTCTGGTGAACACAGTGGACGACAGAAAGTTTCCAAGTCCAGTCTCTGTAGCTTGAGTGGCATTTTGTGCAACACATGGTCGAGCATTGTCTTGCAAGAGGATTGGCCTGTCTCTTTTGACCAGGCTCTGCTGCTTCATCACAAGCATCCTCATCATTTCCTCCAATGGGTTGCAATAGACATCTGCTATAATCAGTTGACCACGTTTCAAGAAGCTATAGTGGAGAATGCCAGTGCTGGACCACGAAAACAGACACCATTAGCTTTTTTTTTTTTTTTGATGAATATTTGGTTTTGAAACCTCATCTTATCCAACCATTGTGCTGTATGCTTGCAATTGTCAAAAAAATAATCCATTTCTCATCACTTATAACAATACGGTGTAGAAATCATTCACCTTTATGTGGTGACAGCAAAGAAAGACAAGCTTTGAGATGATTTCTCTTCTGATGCTCATTTAATTCATGCAGTACCCATCCATCCAGCTTCTTTTATTGCTGACTTGTTTCAAATGATCCAATATTGTTGGAGTGGTAATGTCAAACTTTGCTGCTAATTCACACATAGGTTGAGATGGACTCACTTCCACTACAGCTTTCAGCTCATCATTATCCACTTTGGTCTCAGGTCACCCACGTGGTTTTCAAGGTTAAAATCAACAGAATGGAATTTCTCAAACCATCCACATACTGTGCATTCATTAGCCACATCCTTCCCAAACACTTCCTTGATATTTGGAGCTGTCTGTACTGCATTGGTGCCACGGTAGAACTCATATTTGAAAATAAAATGAATTTTTGACTTATCCATGGTTTCACAAAAATTGCTCTAAAAATATTTGAAAGATAATCACAAGCCAAAATGTGCATTTGAAAGACTGAGGATATACCTTCACAATAAAAATAAAACAAGAGGTGTTAACCTGAAACGTCAGAGATATCAACTGTCTAAGTCAGTCCCTAAGGAAAATCAGACATTTCATACTTCTTAATGACCTGATACTAAAAATAAAGCATAATAAAAAGCATGTTTTGTTCCTTTGTATTGCCACAATCAGACCTCATATTAGTGTTCAATTTTATAGTTTTCTGACAAATTTCAACCAAGAGTGATTTATATGATCTGTACAACCTTACTTTGAGATATATTGTAATTTTACAAATAAGCAATCAGGCAGCTCAGAAATATTTAGCAGCCTGAGCAAGAGGAATGGTCATGCACAGAGAGCTGAGGCTCTAAGTCCATTTTGGACTTCAGTTCTGGGGTCTTCTTCTTTCTTTTAGCAGGGGCCATCGCTTGCCATTGAGGTTAAAGTGGTACCTCTTAAGCTACACCCCACTATGCTGCCTGTACATCTTCCTTGTTATAGTTTAATTCCATGCAAGGACCTGCAGTCGTGCACAAACATTTGCAGCGTCTTCTTTCCAAACCTGTTCCTGAACCACACTTTTCTCCTCAAAACTCTTCCTTCCTGCCAAAGCTGTCTTCTCCTCTCATCTGACTTGCTATGAGATGTCCCAGTGGGGCAGAGAAGTGACCATTTACTTGGCACCAACACAGACGGTAGCAGGAACCTGACAACCCTTGTTGGGATGCTTGTCTAATGCAGAGGTGCTATGGCACTCTCCCATACAGAAGTGAAATTCCATAAGATTCTCCCTGTCACCCAGCCAGGGTTGGTCCGGTCCACACAGAACGAGGGTTCCTTCACACACGAGCAGTTTGCCATCCTTGCAGGATTTTGTCCTCCCCCTCCTACCTGCTTTTTGGGGACTCTGGCACCACAACTGCCCACCTACCTGGTGAAACGAATGAATGGATCCACACACCTGAGTATCTATCTTGATTTGGGACTGCAGGTCAATCACATAAGAACTCCATCAGCCCCATACCCGGGTCTCTGCAGTCTGATGCTCCATCTAAGGTGAAATCTAAGCATTTGCTCTCTTTCTACAAACAACTTTTATGTTATTCATTTGTTTTGTATCTTGGGTTTTTTTTTTTTTTAATTTCAGAATATTACAGTGGCACAAACATTTTGGATACATAAATAGCTTTTCTACTGTTTGAGTCAAAGATTTAAGTGTGCCCATCCTGCAGACAGTGTGCATTGTATGCATTAGGTGTGAATTTACCCATCCCCTTCCCCCTCCCACATGCTTGATTTCCGATCAATGTTATTTCCAGATGTGCACGTAAGTGTTAATGGATTAGTTCCAATTTGCTGGTGAGTCTATGTGGTGCTTGTTTTTCCATTCTTGGGATACTTCACTTAGTAGAATGGGTTCCATCTCCACCCAGGATAATACAAGAGTTGCTAGATCACCATTGTTTTTTGTGGCTGAGTAGAACTCCATGCTATACATATATCACATTTTATTAATCCACTCATGTATTGATGGGCACTTGGGTTGTTTCCACATCTCTGCAATTGTGAACTATGCTGCTGTAAACATTTGAGTGCAGATGTCTTTTTTTTATAGAATGTTTTTATATTTTATGTATTTGCATTTATATAGAGGATGTTGCCTGTTTGTATATGTGTAGACTTCTTAATTGACAAGAATCATGTCGTCACATTTTCTCAGAATGGGCAGTAGATGAAGTGAACTAATTTCTATATGAATCTTAGCGATGCTTATATTAACTGCAAAATTTGTAAAAGTTGCTTCTTTTATATGTTTAGTAATAGTGCATTCATAAGGCATTTGGTAGGTGATTTTTATAAGTTTTAGTGACGATTTTGCTTTTGTTTGTTTCTGAGTAAAATAAGGATAACTGTAAGAACTTAGTCACAAAATGCCAGTTTCCAAGAGTAAGTGCAAAACAGCGGGGGGAATTTGGAAATGCAAAGACTGAGCAGAAGTTTTGGGGGATGGTTTGACAAACAAGTTACACATTCAAAATTATTTATTCATACTTTGGTAGTTCTCCTCTCTTCAACCTGAATACTATGTAGCAAATCAAGTAAACAAGATGAGGGGTGTGCATTGTGAACATACATGTGCACACGCACACACACACACAGGGATGTAGACATATACACACCAGTGTGTGTGGAGGTGTTACCTTTTACATCATTTCCTGAATATTAAACACTTTCACCTTTTATTTTGTATTGATTATTGACACGATGCAATACACTCGATTACCATCACTTAAAAGATGTTTCAAATTGCTCTCAGAGTAGAAATCAACTAATTACCTTTAAGAATGAACTTATGTGTGGAGGTGGGGAAAACGTTTAAAAAAAAAAGAATTAAAGTGCCTATCTGGCAGTATTGTCTTACTTCACTTTTTCTGTGTACCAAGAATGGTCTTTGCTTTCAGGAAACACATTGTGATTCGATTAATCATTTTGCTTCTCTGACCCAGAATGGAATATATTGTGGTTGCTTAATATGAAGGTTAAAGCCCATTTCTGTCTAACATAATTTCCTCCAAGTCTATTATGCATGTTACTGTGCAAATCATACCCAAATGAGGACATAGGCAGTGGAGAAGAAATCGGTTAAAGAAATGTGTCATCTCCTTGTGAAAAGGAAAGCGTTGTTGAGGAAATTGCTACGGATAGGACAAAAGTACTGAATTAACGTCTATGTTCTGAAAGCATTTCTCTGAAGTGAAAATCACAGTGAATTGTCCTCATTTCAGTTGTGACTTGATCCTTGTTTTCAAGTCAGAAAAGAGGAGGTGATTCACATTCGTGACCGTGGGTTTATTGATGTTGGTATGAAAAAGGACAGGCGAGAGGTATTGCAAATGCAACTCCATGGCTTTCATTAAGACTCTGTGGACAGAATTCATCATGATCTTCCTGGACCCTGGAAACACAGGCCAGAAGGTCTGGAGCTGGTCTGCAAGGGACACGGCCAGGCAGAGATGAGGTCCGGATGAGAGAACTCTCACAGAGCTGGGACCCACGGAGGGCACCTTAGGGTGGAGGTCTCATCATTCAACATATTATTATTCACCCGGAAAAGGTGAACACAGCTTTGCTGAGAAACTCTGATCTGATGCATGACGTAAGCAATCCAAATGTCTAGGCAACACTGATTTTCTGGAACCAGGAGAGAGAAGGAATTACAGATGGCTCGCCTGTTACTTGGGAAAGTGAGCTAAGACTGCCTAACCTATGGGAGTTATCATAATGATTTTTAAAACTGGAAATCTAATTTATAATCATTATTAGTTATACCTAGTAATTATTAATTATGTCTAATAATAATAATGCTTTATTTCTAACCATTTAGCTTTTCAGCCACTGAATATATTTAACACTATCCGCACAAAGAGCAGTCAAGGTGCTACACAGGTGATTTCCATATTGTAAGAGACGTTGGATTGAATTAAGCCAATGATTCTTTGCCATTCTAAGATTCTTTAAGTCTAGGCTTCTCTCTGTCTCTGTCTCTGTCTCTCTCTGTCTCTCTCTCTCTCTCTCTCTCTCTCTCTCTCTCTCTCTCTCTCGTTCTCTCACACACACACACACAACACTTACAATCAAAGGAAACAGTACCAGATCCCATTGGTAGCAACACCATGAGGAAAGTATCAGAACATGCAGGCAAATTGAAAATACACAAAACCACGTCCAAAGCATGGAGCAATTTGGGAGAAGTATCCGTTTTCCACTAAGCTCATATTCTACCTAATGTCCACCAAGAGTGGCATTTCTCATTCACGTCCATTTTAGAAAAGAATGAAACCTCTAAAAGTGAGCATCAGAGCATCGTAATAAAACTATTGCATGAAGGATTTGTCTGGTTTCCTTTCTTTATGACTCATGGATTCCTTCATCGAAAAAAAAGTTATCGATCAGCCACTTAGCTTGTGGCTTCTGTTGTCAGGAACTCCACACACAGCCGGATGGGAAGGCAAATCCATAGATGGACTTTTTGCAATCTGGATGTCATGTTCCTGGACATCCAACTCAGGTTGGAAATCAGATTTCAGGACTGTAAATTTGGGGACATCTAGGAGGTAAACTGATAAAAGAGGAGGATGGATGGAGCCTGTGTCCAGGGTTGGTCAACACCTGCAGACAAAGCCAGGTGTAGACAGAAGCTTGTTATCCCAGGGCGAGCATGGAAAACCTTACAGGGAATAATCTTCCTCGTGTGTCCTACAAGTGCTCTTCTTTGTACATGTTCCTGAGTCTTAAAGGAGAAGGAACAAGTCCTTGTGCCTCCTCGTCTCCCACGTTCATCGTCTAGCCATGGCATTGCCAGTGCAGAGAAAAAAAAATAACATTTTCTTAGAACCACTTTCCCAGCTACCGAATTCCTTCTCCTCTGAGCAAAGCTGTGTGACACCCAGGTGCTGGAGTGACTGAGCTTTCTCCTGAATTCTTTCAGCTTCCCTTAGCCCCATGGTCTCTCCTGTGCTGCTACAGAACAAACAGGAAAAAAATCAGACAAGGGCAGTGCCAGAGAGAACAGAAACCCCTTTCTCCTATCCTACTCCTAGCTAAGGCTCCTGTGCTTTAGCACGTTTGAGTTCTCCGAGGGCTGACTACGATAAAATAAAATAAAATAAAAAATGAACTGTGCAGAGGAGATTTAAAGAGAGTTCTACTGACCATCATCAATTTTGTAAGACTTTAAAATAAGTCCTTGGTATGTTTTGTTGTTAACATTCGTGGGTTTTTTTTTTTTTTTCTTTTTCCTGGATCAAGGCAGAAGAAAGGAATAAATGAGAGACCTAACTTGCATCATAAGTTTGATACTACATCAGTGGTATCTGATCTTCTTCGCCCATGATAAAATGGCCTCATTCTGTCAGCTACAGACCTTGCTAACTTTTTCTCAGACAACGGACCAAATTTATCCTCAGCCTGATAGAGATCTTTATTGCCTTCCCCGCCACCCGCCTACTGTATTTAGGGTTAGGATGAGAAATGTGCTGTGATACTGTGTTTTATGGAAACAGTAAAAATGGAAATAATCCTACAGATTTGTCATCTGCCTTCTGGCATGGGATTCCTTACAAAGCTGCCTTTTCCTCTCTAAGTTTTCAGTAATCAAGTCTCACAACAATCTTTCCTGATATCCGGTTTGTTTATGGCTGATTTGCCAAATCACGTCAGTTTGCATTCTGGAAACTTAGTGGAACCTTGACATTTTACAAAATGACCCGCCATCTATACTCCAGCCATTGAATGAAACTATCTGAAAAGGGCCATTTCAAAATTAAAATTTTATATGCCACCACCATGTCTGTTTCTCTTTCAACGTCACACAAAAAAGAATCATTGAAGAGTATATTTACATGTGACAATAAAACATATAACCATTTGCCTGTGCTTATTTGGCTTTTGTTTTTTGTTTTGTTTTGTTTTTAAGTCAGAGTCTCACTCTATTGCCCTTGGCTAGAGTGCTGTGGCATCAGCCTAGCTCACAGCAACCTCCAACTCCTGGGCTCAAGAGATCTTCCTGCCTCATCCTCCCAAGTAGCTGGGACTACAGGCATGTTCCACCATGCCCAGCTAAATTTTTCTATGTATTTTTAGTTGGCCAATTAATTTATTTCTATTTTTAGTGGAGACAGGGTCTCACTCTTGCTCAGACTGGTCTTGAACTCCTGACCTTGAGTGATCCACCAGCCTCAGCCTCCCAGAGTGCTAGGATTACAGGCGTGAGCCACCATGCCCAGCCCTTATTTGGTTTTAAGTATACTTATTTATTAATAAAAACAGACCAATGTGGTATAAGGTGAATCATCACTTTTCAGGGTTTGGTGTAGAGTATCAATTGGCTATTCTACTTGCAGGCTAAGCATAATATTTACAGATTATGCATGAAAAATCACACTCTCTCTATGAATTTTCATGTCCTGCAAGCTTTGTAAAGAAGTAGCAAAGTATATGACCTGAAAAGCTGTATGAGTGAGGAATCAAAGTGATTAATTTACTAAGTGTTTATTCATATTTAAGCTGAGTTTATACATGATTCAACATCTTACTCATACTTAAAGTCTGTTTCTTTGCTTTGCCAACTGTCTGTACTATTTTGTGACAGCATATTTTCTTTAATATTGCTTGTGTGTTCTAATGAAGTATAAATAAAGTACTTGCCATGTTTTACCCTTTCAAGAGCTCCAATGAACACGTTTCCAGATGCTATTATTTCTAACTGCAGTAGATAAAATTCCAAAGCCAAATCTTTTCAAGTGTCTGAGGAGACGTTGATCAATGATCAATACCATTTGCAGAGAGCCTGACATGTGGCTTGCTTCTCTTTATACTGTAACACCTTTCCCTAAAGGTACATAGCAGCCAATGGGGCACTGAATGAAATGAAAACGATGTTAAAACTGCAGAGTAGTGATAAAAGCACCAAGAACTGCTTCTTGGAGAAATGTTTCTGTCATTCAAACTGAATCTATCCAGCCACCTATGTTTGCCTAGTGGGGGTCATTGTTATGTAGAGTTGTAGGACATTTGCTTTGAAATGAAGTTTCCTCGCTGTGGTTGACAGGTGGCTTGCCTACTCCCAGCTTTCATTTAATCGCTCACCTAATGAGAATGTGCTTATCCCACAGAGAGTGTGGCAGGCAAGGATGCTGACCTGCCTCCAACTCCTGTGTTCTGTGGTTTCAGCACCGGGACAGTGGACAGTTCCAAGCAGGCTATTCAGCATGATCCCACACTCTCCCTGCCCTCCAGCAAATATGCATGACAGTGTCTCTTTGGAGGGCTTTCTGACTCTGCTGAGGACCACACCGCATGCAGGCACAACCCAAACATGCAATGGGATTAACACCAGCAGGGCTGAGGGGTGGCTTTCAACCAAACGTGTGCGTGGAAAAATGTGATGCTCCTGACAGGCTCAGAGAGTGCAATCATTCTGAGGCAATTCGATGGAGTGTCCTGGAGGATTTTGAGAAGAACAAAGCCTCATTGGTTGTCCTCATTGGTAACAATGCATGCTCTATTTATTGACGCATCCCCCATCCAAATAATTTACCTGCACCCCAGTTCTTGTCTGATGATGGGCCTGTAGAGTAACCCCCAAATAAGAGGATGCAGATGTGCAGATGACATGTCTCATGCTTGTGTGTGCTTTTCCTTTGATGGGGGTTAATCGCCAAGTGTGTCAAACACTGCTGCAGACACTCAGGACGTGCATATAATATTTTGGTATTCTTTCTCTGATGTTGATGAGCCATTCGGTTTGATAGGGTGTTTTCTGAACACCCAGCTCTTCTTTCAGCTCAGCATGTGTATTCGTTACCTTAAGAATCCATGTAGCACAGCTGTGCATGCTTCCTTTAGACCTATTTGGTGCTCTGTGGATACCAGATGAGTTCACAGACATAGTGGGGCATGCTCATATCTCTGTACATTTTCACTATCTTTCCTGAAGGCTCTATCTAGAAAAAGTTCCCGTCTTTTTGAAGTTGCAGAGCACTGATAGAACTGTAGGGGTTCTGTTATATTTTAGCTGAAACGATCCACATTTAAAGTGGAAACCTGGACTGCGTAGTTATTTGGGGGCCTTCATGTGCAAATTTCACCTCACTTCCATTTTTCCACATCTCATCCTTTAGGGTGACAGCTAGTTCTTATTTTAGGTGTAATCCTTTTTCAAAATACTTAGGAATAGAATAAATTGTACCACTCTATGTGTATAGTATATTTACCATCATTTTCTTCTCTTTACATTATATTTTAATTATTTATGTCAGACATTTCCGACTCTAACTTGAGAATTCCTGCCAACAGGGTATTTCCTCTCCTTTATTTTTGCATGCCGAAACAGTCATAGGGGACTGAGTGCACTCTCCTACCCTAGCTTTGTTGATAGTACTCTGTGCACATCCACCTTCCTCAAGACCCAACTCAAATATATTCATGGTCCTGAGGCCATCTTTGTGTCTTCTATGCTTCTTCTGCCCTTCCATACACTTTGCATGGTTTGCCCACACAGGGGCATCAAGAAATAGTACCGTGTTGGTATGAATGTACAAATGATGGACTAAGAGTAATGAAAGTAAGGATATTCTGAAGCAGGGAACGGTGAATGCTTGGCTTTTAGGCAGAAGGAAAGAAATGATGATGTGAAAAGCTTTCGTGGAAATGCTGGCATTTGAGCAGGATTTTTATAAAGTAGGCATAGGCTTCAGTAGTCAAAGATGAGAGAAGTGAGTGTCTCTGCTAAGTATCATGACCTGGCTCTCCTTTCTATTTGTTTACTGAGCAGAATTGAGAATCAAAGTGCAAGTGGCTTTTGGACGTTGCTGGAGGGGCCAGTCATTATGGAATGGGAGTGGTTCTTATGAACCTCTCTAGTAATTCCAGGGTTTGCATATTAAAAATACTTAATTGTATTGGTCTTATAATAAAATTCTCCTTATTGCTGATCTTGAGGTATTAATTAGAGAGCAGGATATGTCTCAGCCTGTTTGGGCTGCCAAAGCTCTTCTCTCTTTTCGCATTTTACTATAAGCAGTTGGGAGGAATCAAGCCATATCTTCAACACTTTGCTTATGAATAGTTTGCGTTAAATATCTACTTTTATCTCTTGTATCTCCTGCCTTCCTCAAAACACTAGAGCATGAACACAATCCCACCAAGCTCCTTGTCACTGTATGTTAACAGCAAGGATGGCTTTTCCTCCTTTGTTGAATGACATACTCCTCATTTGCATCAGAGACCTCATCAGAGTGGCCTTCTGCATCCCTATTTCTCACTGGCCTCCTGTTCAGAGTTGATTAGGTTCTTTTCTAAGAAGACTGAGGCTTTCTTTACAACCCTCCTGCTTTTTGTTTCTGAGCCCTTGCCAGAACTGCTTTCTAAGGTCTATGTGTGGCATTGTAGGCTCTGCCCAGCATATCCTTCAAGACACTTCCAACCTCAGCTCATTACTCTGTTCCGAAGCTGCTTCCCCAATTTGAGGTATTTGTTACATCAATACCCCACTCTCAGTGCCAATTTATGTCGCAGTCCATTCATGCTGCTGTAACAAAATACCATCAATTAGGTGGCTTATAAACAACAGGCATTTATTTCTCACAGTCCTGGAGGCTGGAAGTCTGAAATCAAGGTGCCAGCAGATTCAGTATTTATCAATAGCCCGCTTTGGGTGTATAGATGGCATCTTCTGGTTGTGTTCTCACATGGCAAAAGGGATGAAGGAGCTCTCTGAGATCTCTTTAAGGGCACTGATCCCATTCATGTTAATGCCACCCATGTGATCTAACCACCTCTCAAAGACACCATCTCCTAATGCCACCTCATGGTGAGGTTGGGATTTCAACCCTGAATATTTTGGGGGGACACCAACATTCAGCCCATCAAAGGAGATAGTATAGGGCAACCATTGAAATCCATAAACTATTTCACTGTTTTGATTACTCAGGTGGGGCAAAGGCAATATATGCAACCTAAACATCTGTACCCCTGTAATATTCTGAAATAATATATATGTGTGTGTGTGTATATATATATAAACATAAAGTCAATTGTTGTTTTTTTTTTTGTTCCACATCTTCTACTTTATCTGTGTTATTATTCACCCAGAAAACAAATGTATGATGATGTTTAATTCTCTCATGATATATTAGCAAAAGTGCTGCTACTACTTAATGTTGAATAGTTTGGATTATTTTATTACCTAATACAAATACACACTATCTCTTTCCTCCCTATTGCTTTTAACCTCCTCTCGCTGATACTTAATGTTGAATAGTTTGGACTATTTTATTAGCTACTACAGACAAGCACTGTCTCTTTCCATCTTGTAAGTGCCTCCTCTTGTAACTGCCTCCTCCTAGAACTCAAAATAAAATGAGCTTTTGATTCACATTTACACTACTACAGAGGCAGAATCACTTAATAGTGCAAAATGGAAGAAAATGGAGATATAAGATGGCAGGGAGGGAAATAAGACTGAACCTTTCAGGTTTCTCTTTCTTTGGATTCTCACCTATCATAGAGAGGTATTGTGCTCCTACATGTGCATCTGCAGTATAAATAAGAACATCTTTGAATGCTGTATTTGTGTAGGTCAAAATAATACACATATTTTTGTTAGAACACTTTCAGGTGATAAATCCTCCTCAGGATACCTCAGAGGTTCACCAAAATGTAAAAATATGTTTAAAGTTTGAAATGACTCATATTTTTCAGTATCCATGGCAAAGAACTGCTTTTCCAACCTTAATAGGATTTCAAATTGACATTGACATTTTAGTAAATCAGAATTAGCTTTTTCTTTTTAAGCTCCCGTGTCTTATGTAAATGGCTGGGCTGACTTTTATGGAATTGAATATTCCAGAAAATGTCATGGAACCTAATATAAAACAAGTTAACATTCTCATTTTTAGATCTTAAAGGGATACGGTGTTAAAATATAGATTTTGATACCCATCCAACCTGTGCTAGGTTTTCTGTGTGTATATGAATTTCAAATTCAAGAATTTAGAATGTCTGTGAAGGCACATATATCCCCACTGAAAATGAAATTGAAATTCTGAGGGAATTATTATAATGTACTTAAATAAGAACTGCTCCAAAAGGTCAAAGACTATTAATGGAGTGACAATGAGGGTCTATTGAGAGCTTCAAAATCTTTTTTATTCCCATTATTACAAGTCTACCGAAATATCTGTTAAATTCTGAAGGCCAACCTCTCATTACAAAAGTCATTATTCAGAACTTTTAACTTATTTCCACACAGAAGTTTCTATGGATTTATTACACCTTTGTTTGTTTATAATGAAATTTCCTACCCTAAGATCTGAAATTTATTAGTAATATGAATATTTTAAGCATGTTTAGAGGAACATAATTTTGTGAAAGATATTGTAAGTTATGGAAAACACCACGGTATAGTATAATATTCACAAACTTGAAAGAACATTACCATAAACATGAACTAATTATTTGATCAGAAGACCTGGTTAAGATAGTGTCTTAGTCTATTTAGTGCTGCTATAAAGGAATGCATGAGGTCAGGTAATTTATTTTTTTAATAAAAGTGTGTTTGTCTGTATTTGTCTCATGATTCTGATGGCTGGGAATTTCAAGATTGGACATCTAACTCTGGTGAGGGCTGCAGGTGTTTTCCACTCATAGTAGAAGGCAGAAAGGAGCCTGCACATGCACAACTCACATGGGGAGAGAGAGAGAGAGAGAGAGAGAGAGAGAAGGCATCTGGCTCTTTTTAACCACCAGCTCTCTCTGGACCTGAGTGAGAACTCACTTATTACCATGAGGATGGCAGCAAGCCATTCATGAAAGATCCACCCTCATGACCCAAACATCACCCATTAGGCCACCAACATTGGTCTCAAATTTTAACACAAGGTTTGAGGGACAAACCTCCAAACTATAGCAGATGGCAACCTGGCTAGGAAACATAAGCAATTATGTTATGTAATTTAAAAATATATGAACTCCACCTGCTCTCCTAAAATCTTCCCTCATGTCCTGTTACTTTACTTGGAATTCCCTTCCATTGCACTATTATTTTGGGCTAAAGAACCATGTCTGTAGCAGGCTGCTGCTTAATGTACTAAATAGAAAAATGTAGTAAAATATGCTTCTTGCACACAATTGATGTTATTCTCTATGATGTGCAAGAGACAACAGCATAATAAAGATAAATTCTTCTTTATTCTAAATCAAAATGGGGCACTTTTTGGTTTTCCTATAGCTCATTAGTTCTAACTTCCATTGTGGGATTATTTAATTATGTTTTTTTATAATATTGCCTTAAGTATATTTATTCCTTAATAGGTTTCAAAAATACAGATATGTATAATATAGTGAAATTTATTCATCAGTGTTTTCTGTTTATTTTCTCCAGATCTTTCTTGAATCTCATACTGCTATTCTACAGCTATCCCATACAAAACACACACGTATACATTTATGCACCTGTTTCCTTTTAGTGTTTTTGACAAAAATTGGCATCGTATTAATTATAGTACTCAGTGATTTGCTTTATTCATTAAATTCTATTCTTAGTAAGGAAGTTGATCAAGTTAATAGTTTTTAAACAATTGTGCAATATTCAACTTAATCAATGTGCCATAATTGATTAAACTGCCTCACAGTTGGTGGGCATTTATGCACAACATTGCATTGAAAATCTCTTCTAATTTTTTTGTAATTTGTGATAATTCTAAAATAATCCTAACGTGGTTATGATGCAATCCTATCACAATCCCAAAGGCTCATTATAATGCACAGGAATAAATAGTACAACCAGTGCCCATTAGCTCAGGTGTCCATAGGTTTTTGATAAAATGTGTATTGATCTATTTGTGCAAGATTGGAAGTGCCCTGGTATAGAAATGTAAATCATAACAAAACAAAAGCAAACAACGTTACCACTAAGAAGTTGAGGTAAGAAAACAGAATACACAGGATCATGTTATACATCTGCTTATAAGTTTGAGGAGGATAAATGCTGTTGTTTAAAAGTCATATGCAAATCGCAAAGGTGTGGAAACAACCCAGGTGCCCATCAATACATGAGTGGATTAATAAAATGTGGTATATGTATACCATGGAGTACTATTCAGCTCTAAGAAACAATGGTGATATAGCAGATCTTGTATTTTCCTGGATAGAGCTGGAACCAATTCTACTAAGTGATGTATATCAAGAATGGGAAAACAAGCACCATATGTACTCACCAGCAAATTGGTATTAATGAATCAACACTTAAGTGGACATATAGGAATAACATTTACCAGGTGTTGGGCAGGTGAGAGTGGGGAGGGGGGCATGGGCAATATACATAACCTTAATATTTGTGCCCCCATAATATGCTGAAATAAAATAAAATAAAGTCATGTGCAATGGAAAGCAATACGGAGATACGTTAAAGCAATACAACTAGATCTACCATTTGATCCAGCAATCCCATTACTGAGCATCTACTCAAAAGATCAAACGATACTGTACAAAAAGACACCTGCACTCAAATGTTTATAGCAGCACGATTCATAATTGCAAAGCTGTGGAAACAACCCAAGTGCCCATCAGTTCATGAGTGGATTAATAAAATGTGGTATATGTATACCATGGAGTACTATTCAGCTCTAAGAAACAATGTGATATAGCAGATCTTGTATTTTCCTGGATAGAGCTGGAACCCATACTACTAAGGGAAGTATCCCAAGATTAGAAAAAGCAGCACCACATATACTCAGCAGCAAATTGGTATTAACTGATCATCACCTAAGTGGACACATAGGAATTACATTAATTGGGTTTTGGGCAGTTGGAAGGGGAGAGAAGGGGATGGGTATATACATACATAAGGAGTGAGATGTGCACCATCTGGGGGATTGTCACACTTAAATCTCGGACTTGTGGGGGGAGGGGGGCAAGGGCATTATTTAAAACCGTAAAATTTGTACCCCCATAATATGCTGAAATTAAAAAAAAAAAACTAATAAAAGTCATGTGCACATTCCAAGAGTGGTCTACTGGCCCATGTCAGAAAATTGACATCTTAGTTCTTCAGCTATACACATCTCAGTCAACAGAGCTCCTTGTCATCATCATGTCAGAAATGCATTTTAGTCGTGAAAAGAACTGCCAGTTATGTCATGATGAATGTTAGCATGGGCTCTCATTAGTTCATGAAATTTATGAGAAGATATCCAAGATACATGAACCGGCTGCAATGTTTTGGAGAAAACCCCCACACTTGTACAATCAAAGTATTCATATCCAGAGCTGGCTATAAGGTTGGCATCTTCCAGCACACATGGCATAGAGTCCCTGTGATACTATGCCCCACCATTGACCAGGGGTGATTTCTCATTGCCTGATGCTACCTGAAAAGACAAGAGAATACAGTATCCTTTGTGCTGTCTTCAGAGATATGGGAGTCAGAGGAGCTACAAGATGCGCGTTATACCGCTTGAAAGATTGTTGGACAATCCACATGAACTGTTTTGTGCCCGCTGCCAGGGTCTCATGAGTGCCTCTATGTGTTACATATTTGGTCCCAAGATATACAGGATGGAATATGGGCGGGAGGAAGGAATTGCTAACCATCACCCACCTAGTTCTTTTTCTCGAGTTACTGTTGCCTACCAAAACGAACCTAAGAAGTGCAATGAACAAATTAGCTTAAGTAGCTCTGCAGTAGCGTCTTTACAGTTAGTCTGACCTGGGGCTGCCCCGGGGGTTGAACCTAACGACACTCAGCCAGGTTGTATAAAACTGCAATATACTGCATGCCTTGACTCTCTGCAACCTTGTTCTGTGGGGGGGAAATGCTGCATGTGTTTGCCGCAGGCAAATCTTAAATAAACCATGACCTAGCAAGAAGAAGAAAATGATGTGGAGGGAGATTTCATGGCAAGCAGAAGACAGTGATTTGACTCTGAGCCAACCTGTTACCAGCACTCACATTCCATTATAAATTTTAGAGGTCTCATTATTTTGGAAAGGCCATTTTTGAGGTTATTTTAATAATATGCCAAGCATTCGGAGGGCTCTGCAGAAGGCAAACAACCTGTGGGCTTAGAGTAGCTCCTCAGACTTCAGGTGACAACAGTACTTTTTAACCCACTTACGACACTTAGCCAGGAGGGTAGGAGCATGTGCTGCTAAGGTTGTACACTTGTTATTCCTACTGTTGATAGAAATACCATTTTCCTTTTTCCTCCTCAATCTCCACTGCCTCCATCTACTGATACGTTGAAAGAAAATAAAAAAGATGCATGGAAGATAGTATCTATTTAAACTCACTCTCATAAATTTAATAATATACTCTTTTTTGTTGTTGTTGTTAGCCAGATGTAAGAGTTTCAGAATTATTTTTACTCCTGTTAAATTAATGTATGCTTTTTTGGTGGAAATATTCACCTTTTTTTCTCACTGCTCTATAGCTTCCACCACCAACAAACCCTGACTTTGAGAGAATTTCTCAGCAGCTATCATTTAACTACTTTCCACATGCCTGTCAGATGCACCACACAGGTTTGGTTAAATAGAAGTGTTTTCTTTGGGGGAGAAACTAACAGTTGTTTGAAATGTATAAAAATGGTTCTCATTATACCAGGATAGTAAAGACCAACAAAAAGCCAATTTACAAGGAATACATTTGAAAAAAAATGTTAAATAAAATAATTCACAAATACCTCACTTCCCTCCATAATGGAGAAAAGGGTCTTAAATGCTTTTGCAAAAATAAAACTTTAATTATGGAATTAAGTTTATTTTATAATGGATAAAAGTTAAGTTATACATGAAATGCTGTGAACACTCATAGGCAAAAAAGTGGATCAGGGGCTGTTTAGTGACTACTGTTGATGTGTTTTTTTGGGGGGTGTAATTAGTGACTTCTATATCTTGATTTGTCAAACGCACCAGGTATTCCAACTTTCTAGTTAAATTCATGAAATCCTACAATCTCTGCAAGACCTGCTGTTTTACTTCACTGCTAGCCTGTTCTGTTTCATCAACTAACAGCATTTGGAATTCAGACAGAAGGTCACTAATGCCCACTTGCATGCACATACGGAGATACAAGAGCAGTGTACAATTAAGGATGTTGGAATAAATGTTTCATGTCATGACGAACTTTCTTAGGAAACAAAGAAAAAGTCAACTGTGGGGCTTTGATACTGACGGTACCAAGGCAAAGGCATATCCTAATGTCATAGATGTTCATTATGAGAGGTACTACTTCATGCTTGTGTGAAAACCTTATAACTCCAAATCTAGGGCTTTCTATCCCTGTCATTTCTTTCTGGGATTCAGATGTTAAAGACAGACAGGGCATGCAGGACTGTCCCAAAGAAAGTGACAGTGGGAATTAGCATCCATTCAACATAGAGAAAGGAGGAAGAAAAGCACATGAATATTTTATTTATTTTTTAATATTTTGCACATGAAAATGAAGGTAGTTATGGAAGGTGTTAAACTTTTATGCATACCTATCCTTAGTTAAAAAAACAGGGACTTACAAAAATGTTAGTGGACATATCAGAGATAGTTTCTGGAATGGTTTTTTTTTTTGGGGTGTCTGATGCCATTGATCAGTTTCTTCTCTCTCCCTGTTTCTCCTTTGACACACTCTCCCCTCCCCCCAACACACATATGGTATTTCTAACATCTTAAAACACCACACCAATAAGAAATACCAATAATCGGATTGTAAAACTGGCAGTTCTTTACTGGGACATAGCTGATGGTCTCCAAAGCAGTCTGACAACCCATCCGTTTCCCTGATGGTACACATTTCAGTCAGTGGAAAGGCAGTGAGAGAGAGAGAGAGAAAGAGTTTGGTGGTTCTCAGAGGGTGTGACTTAGGCAGCTGCATTTTCTACCAGAAATACTCATCTCTCCTATCCTTGTGGGTTCTGCCCAATGTATAATTGATATAGATTTCCTCCGTATATCTCCACAACTAAACTATTACCACTTTTATTGTTATATTCTCAATGTGTGTGCATGACTTAGAATACAACTGATGGTATAAAAGAACCAGCCTGTTCTCTTTACTTTTTGTGCTATGATCTTTAAAATGTTGACTCCCTGGCAAATACACACACACACACACACACACATTCATCACAGTCATCATGCTGTTTTCTCCTGTTTGATTTGTAGTGTTGCAGGGTTTTGTTTATGACATCCAGGAAAGGGTGCATACAGACATTACCACTGAGGTGTGGTATTAAGAAGGCACATGGTGACAATTTGTTATTTGTATTTGTCCTGAATGCTTTTCACGTCATCGACTATTCAAGAATATCTTGCACTGATTTCCAAAAAAATATACAACACAAGCAACCTTTCTTAAATCTCTTTGATCTGTATAGTATATAGGTCTGACTAATTGTGGAGGATTTTTGTCTTTCTTTTTGTGAGCATATTTGTTCCTTTCTTTCTTTAATCTAATAAATATTGAAATACTTTAGATTTTTAAGACCGGTCTTATTGGGAATTAGAGTTTACTATCATTTCCCGGGTAATGTCATAACATGCATTTCTGAAAAACAATACTTTTAAAATTTTTGTTTGTGTCCTGATTAAATATTTTTCTGTCTTTATTTTGCTACTGTGTGTTGTCACATTATTATTTCAGATTAGAGTCTGTTTATGATCTAGCCTTGGGAATTGGTTTTTATTTGGGTGAACTCTTTATTGAGATCATTATTTCCTCTGACATATTAAAGCATGACCTTGAATTTTTTTTCTTTCTTGGGAGAGTAGAACTACCATTTTTTCCCCTACTAGTTCAACACAAAGCTTTACTTCTTAATGAATGCAGTCCTTTATGATTAGGTATATTTTAGAGGAAACCAAATCCTTCAATATCCACCTCTAAAACAGTGGGGTTTAAAATTCTCATTGGTGATGGACGTGTTTATTTTCTTACCTGACACCTCAGCTG